>KN825326.1:0-22099 GCA_000827395.1 Paxillus rubicundulus Ve08.2h10 | reverse complement strand
TCGGCTGGCCGTATCCTACGGTACCCAAGCACTACATTATGTGCACATTCCAACCCTAACCCATCCGAGATACATACTAGTTTTAGAGCCAAATAATCCCAAATAGACAAATACACTATTTCCCATCATGCAACACATTGCATCCCCCACACGTTGGGCACCTGTTCTACCACTAGCTACTGATATAGATAGTCAGAGGTTCTTCTCTTCACGAAAGTAAATACAAGTACCTTCCCCCAGCATCGAGATCCCAACCCTCGCTCGATCCCGGCATCTCTCATGGAGGGGTCCCTAATCCCTGTCAAGTCTCTCCATGGGCATACGCATTGGGTCCAGGAATTGATTTTCTCGAAAGATGTGGACGAGCTCAAGATCATCAGCACGTCCTCGGATGAGACTGTTCGGATCTGGGATGCGGGTACAGGAAAGCAAGTGGGAGAGCCACTGCTAGGTCATGCGATCGAGACCATTGGAATTGCTATATCGACGGACGGAAAAAAAATCGTGAGTGGGGGAGAGGATGGCAAGATCATCATGTGGAGCACAGAGGCGAGGACGATAATCAGAATTATCAAACCTCGGTCGGAAGCTCTTTATTTTCAAGTCATGGGCTGTTACTGATCTGAGTAATGTAATAGTATGTCAGGAGGCAATCGTGGGCCCGGGATCTCGGCACGCTCATTGAAGTTCTCGCCTGACGACAAAACATTTGCTTGCGCATCCTGGGATGGAACATGTACAGTATGGAATTCAGAAAATGGAGAACTTTTGCTCGACTTCGATGACCATCAAGACAGGGTCGAGATTGTGTCTTATTCACCGAGCGGAATCAAGATCGCCAGTGGCTCATATGACCACACAATTCACCTACGGAACACACATACTGGCGAGCGACTCACCCAACCCCTTCTCCATGATAGTACTGTGCGTTGGATAGTTTGGTCTCCTGACAGTCGCCAGTTGATTTCCGCGTGCAATGATGGGCAGATCTACTTCTGGAGTGCACCCACCGGGACACAGCTAGGCTCTCCACTGCAGGCTCACCTCGATCCAATCAACTGCATGGCTATCTCACCCAGTGGTTCTCTATTGGCCAGTGCATCTGCCGACCACACTGCCCAGTTGTGGAACACGGTTACCCGTCAGCCTGTCGGTCGTGTGCTTCAGCATACCGATGAGGTACATACTGTAGCATTTTCGCCAAATGGCCAGTTTGTTGCCACCGGTGGTAAGGAGGACACTATCTTTCTTTGGGATATCTCTCAGGAGGGTGTCATTGCGACGGATGTGGTGTCAGTGTCACTCTTGCACGCTGCGCCGATACCGCACTCCACAGGTGATATTGACCAGGTAAGACCGCACCGGGTATCCTTCGGCATGTATGTTTGATATGAATGTTCGAAGCTGCCGTCGAGCTCGGATTCTCTCGCAGGGAGCCTGAGACCATCCATACCGGCACCAGATGTGCCCTCTGACGGAGCTCAGGGCATGTCCTCCCTTCCGATCGCACCAGCTGGCCGAGTGGCCTCACCGCATGGCACCGTTCCAGTTCCAGTTTCCCCCTCGCCCTCGCCACAATCTTTTTTCAAGCGTCTTTTTTCCAAGTCTGATACGCACGTCGCATCTGCAGAGCACTCGAAACCACTGAAGCCCACACTCTTCTATAAACTCTTGTAGGGAATATTTACCCTTCCGGTATCGAACCTGTTCTAAGCCTGATCTACAGACATCGCAAGCGCGAGGGAACAGAGGGAGGACGCAATCCCGATGATGCTCAAACTAACTAACCTGCTTTCATAGTAAACTGTACATGTACTTGTATCTTGCCCACTTCCATTACTTAAACTACGACTTCTCGGTCTGTTACTCGCTCCATCCTGGGTACATTACTTCTACTATGGTACATTTATGGTGATCGATTGGTCCCTCTGGTATGGTACTCCATGCTGATAGTAGATAGATGGAAACATCTTTTGCTCGCGGATTGGTTGGCTCTTCCGAGTCCAACTACCCGTACTCTCCTCCAATGATCCCCTAACGAATGTCCTGTTCTGCCCTCCCTCGCCAGAGCAGTCATAGGAAAGGAGAATCCAAAGGGGATGCAAGTGAGCTGCAAAACGGGTTTATGCGGCATCGGTCGAACCGGTGTGCATGCCTCTAGTTCATTCGTTGCAAGGCCCGTAGCCAAGGTTAAATAAGTGGTCGATGCGTAGTATCAAATTCATGTGGTCATCCACAATGGCAGGGGACCAGCTACAACGACAAAACATCCGAGACCACGATCGAGCAGAGGACGAGGTGCAAAGGCCAGACTATAGCGGCGGGAACCACTTGTCGACAGCACGTGAAACTTAGTAGTCACGCACATATCATCAGCGGAATGGAAACCCCAGTGGGGAAAGACGCTTTACCGTGATAGCAGATCAAATCAAAGACAATTCTACACCAAGAGGCCACCCCATCTCGTCCGAGTCAGGGTTGTCGGAACCATTATCTTCTTGCTAGGAAGTGGTGGTTCTATGGTGGTGACTGTCGAAGGATTTGCCCTCTGTGGAATATACTTAGCTGTGACACATGCTGTACATGAACAGTGTGGTTGTTAGCAGAACGAGACCGAGGGATGTGACTGAATACCTCATCCATGTGTCCACACACGATGGGGGGCCACTTTCAAGCGGTCTCATGTGTTTGCGCAGCAGATCTGTCGCGTTATGATAGCCTGGCGAATGCGGTCGATTCGATTGCGAGCACTGTCCTTGCTATGACCTGCAGAGGTGGTAGGTTTGGGCTCAGGAGTCGGAACGGAAGCACAGTCGATGTCGTCTGCAGGAGTGGCACCGGGTTTGGATTCCTTTTGTTCCATGAATCAGGCGACATACACCAAGAACGAACCAGGCAACAGCTTCGTCTTGAACGATCTCTGGATGCGATTGACCACATGCCAAGCCTTCAGGTGGGTCCCAACCTCACTGGTGTAGTATGCTACTAGTAGTTGTCGTGGAAGCGGGGCTTCAGGATGCAAATCGATTCTTACAAACAATTTCACTGTGTCAGTATTCTGTGCGCGGTGACGAGCTGAAGCACAAGAACGCAAAGAAAACCAGGACAATCTAGGTCAAATTTGTTAGATATCCCGCCAAGGCTGAGGATTGGCGCAGTGCCTGTGACAGCGAGAGCGAAAACAACATGTCCTAGAAACCCAAATTGAAGGTTGTGCGAGTCCCAAGTTCGTAGAGCTCAAGGCACCGATAGTAACGGCACAAACGATGCGATGGAGCATCCTGATCGCATAAACATGGCCGCCAGCACTTCTCTGGAGCTTTGTAGCTGGTTTTCAGCGACCTAACGACCAGAACATCCGCATAACACAACACAACTAGCCCAATTGAAACAAGTGTTGAATTTTTCCCCCATATTCACAGTGGAGTTACACACCTCGAAAGCTGCGCCCCTCACAACGAATATGCTGATTATATACATGAACCGGGGCGCTGTGGAACAAATTGTACATATGGAGAACCGTAGGAGAGGGTCTTTTGACAGATTCGCCCAACTTGGACAGGAAAGCATTTACAGCAGTGGGCATGAGGGGTCGGAGAGGAATCGTCCTGCACTATCGTATGAAGGTCAGAAACAACGCAGACTGGGGGCACTACGGTGGGTCCTCGGTCGTCGCAGGTCATCACCCAACGGGTCGATGCAGTGTGCTAGTGAGAGACATAATGCAGATTGGCATGATGCGGGCGAGCACTTCTCCATATTATCGAGCGTTTCAACAACGTAACGTACCAGTTCTTTCCGTATCTCGGCGAAGAATGCCATCATATATATTTGACCCCCAGTGCTTCAGCTTGGAACGACCCGAAGTAAAGGTTGCTTTCTCCAACTTGTCGAGGTACGGGTTGTCGTTGAGTCTGAAGACTGGCATACCGCTCAGTTTTAGAGCCCAAATAGTTTATTAGTTACGAATACACTAAGTATTTCTGATGGATCAAGCACTACAGTTTGTCATATGCATGCAACACAGCATGCACATTCAAGCTGCAACTCCCACTACTAGGTACTGATAGTCCGAGGCTCTTGTCTTCACGAGACTGAATACAAGTTCCCTCCGCCAGCTTCGCTCGTAGACCCCAACCCTTGCTCGATCACGGGATCTCCGAGTCATGGAGGGAACTCTAATCCCTGTCAAGTCTCTCCATGGACACACCGATTTGGTCGAGGAACTAATTTTCTCGAAAAATGTGGACGAGCTCAAGGTCATCAGTACGTCCTGGGATGAGACTGTTCGCATCTGGGATGCGAGTACAGGAAAGCAAGTGGGAGAGCCGCTGGTAGGTCACGCAGCTAAGACCCGTGCAATCGCTATTTCGACGGACGGAACAAAAATCGTGAGTGGGGGATATGATGGCAAGATCATCATGTGGAGCGCAGAGGCGAGGACGATACTCAGAATTATCAAACCTCGGTCGGACACTCTTTATTTTCAAGTCATAAGCTATTACTGATCTGAGTGATGCAATAGTATGTCAGGAGGCAAACTTACAATCGCGTCATCTAGCTTCTCGCCTGACGATAAAACATTTGCTTGCGCATCCTGGGATGGAACGTGTACGACATGGAATTCAGAAAATGGAGAACTCCTACTCGACTTCGATGACCACCAGGACATGGTTGAGGTAGTGTCTTATTCACCGAACGGAGTCAAGATCGCCAGTGGCTCACTTGACCACACAATTCGCATACGGAACACACATACTGGAGAGCGACTCACCCAACCCCTTCTCCACGCCGACGTTGTGCGTTCAATAGTCTGGTCTCCTGACAGTCGTCAGTTGATTTCTGCATGCGATAATGGGCAGATCTACTTCTGGAGTGCACCCACCGGGACCCAGCTAGGCTCTCCACTGCAGGCCCACCTCGATCTAATTAACTGCGTGGCTATCTCACCCAGTGGTTCCTTACTGGCCAGTGCATCTACCGACCACGCTGCCCGGTTGTGGAACACGGTTACCCGTCAGCCTGTCGGTCGTGTGCTTCAGCATAACGATGAGGTATACACTGTAGCATTTTCGCCGAATGGCCAGTATGTTGCCACCGGTGGTAGGGAGGGCATCATCTTTCTTTGGGATATCTCTCAGGAGGGTGTCATCGCGACGGATGCGGTGTCAGTGTCACTCTTGCACGCTGCACCGATACCGCACCCCCCAGGTGATATTGACCAGGTAAGACTACACTGGGTTCTTCGGCATGTATGTTTGATATGAATGTTCGAAGCCACCGTCGAGCTCGGATTCTCTCGCAGGGAGCCTGAGACTGTCCATATCAGCATCAGATGTGCCCATTGACAGGACTCAGGACATGTCATCCCTTCTGGTCGCACCAGCTGGCCTCGTCGATTCGGAAGTGCCGCCAATCTCTTCGAGTTCTACCCCGACGCGAGATGCCCTCCAAGGCGGTGGGTACGCGACCAGATATATTAAAGATCGATCAGCTCACCTACTCCTTGTATTTTCCAGCTGGCCGAGTGGCCCCACCGCATGGCACTGTTCCAGTTCCGGTCTCCCCCTCGTCACGATCTTTTTTTAAGCGCCTTTTTGCCAAGTCCGATACGCACGTCGCATCTACAGAGCACTCGAAACCACGGAAGCACATATTCTTTCATAACCTCTTGTAGGGAGCATTTACTTTTCCTAGTGTTGAACCCGTTCTAAGCCTGATCCACAGACATCGCAAGGGCGAGAGGGCAGAGGGAGGAGGCAATCCCGATGATGCTCAGACTAACTGACCTGCTTTCATGGAAAGAGCTGTACATGTGCTAGTGGCTTGCCCACCTCCATTACTCAAATTAAAGCTACGACTTCTCGGGCTGCTACTCGCTCCATCCTGGGTGCATTACTTGTTTTCTGTAGTGTATTTATGGTCGATTGATATCTCTGGTATGGAACGTCACGCACATGCTTCTGTTAGATAGATGGAGATATATGTTCTAGTGCTATTGACTGCCCTCGATCGTCAAGCCACTTTGGTTCCAGTGGTCCTTCACACGAATGTGGACAAAGCCGTCATCCGAATGCATATGGCGCCTGTAACTGGATTAAGCACCTCCGCTTGTATAACTCGTGTAAGGAGCCAAGCGACATATTCTGGTGAAATGCTGCACTCGGTGAGCCATTCTTTTGCAGCTTTGTCTAGACCGAATGTCATCTTCGTGAGACCCTCGGGGGGGCCTCAGGTCCCCCAGATGTTTATCTAAAACCCTGCCCGCGACATAGTCCATTAGGAAAAAGTGTAAAGTCGTGTTTCAATATTGCATACGTACGAACGTGACCATCGAGGATCTCGCGAGGATATTAACTAGGTGTAACTGGTGGGCGAGTTTTTACCCGTACCCCAAATATGAACAACACTGGCAGTACTTGTTGGTTGATTTAGTCGATGCAGCGGCAGGCGCCGAGTCTACTCCCGACTGTACACCCTTTAATCGCAACTAATCAAAGTCATACCCTCTCCAGCTATGGTCCGCCTCATCACGCATAATCTACTGGCGTGCCACGTCAAGGGTTGCACCTCCAATAACTTCCCTCTAATATTTCAGGACGTCCAGATCGAGTTACAGGAAGCAGAGTTCAATCCCGACTTTGTCACCCACATCCTCCCGAGACTTGAATGGGGCGCTCTAGTCGATGCAGCCAAGCAGGCGGGTTCTACGTAATCTCTACCGCACTTGATGTCCTGAAAACTTATCGTATGGCTGCCCGTAGGTTGGAGATACATCTCTACCACCAGAACGCCCAGAAATGATGGACGACGATCTTCTGCGACAACTGCATCACGTACTTATGGAGGTGTGTCACCCCTTTTGCTTGTCAGTGGGAAGCATATAACATAACATTATCGATTAGATCCATGTCGTCGAGGGCGCTATGATATGTCCAAATTGTAAACATTCGTATCCTATCTCTAACGGAATTCCGAACATGGTGAGCTCTGTCTTACGCCCTCCCCAGTCCGCACAACCGTAATATCGCTCCCATGATAGCTCCTGGCAGAGCATGAGATAGGCTAGTACCTGGGTTTCGTGTCTAATACCTGCCAAAAAAAAACGGTGGTGCTGCCTGCACTCCACCCACACCGGCGCCGTGCGGCGATCCTATAGTACCTCGAGTCCACTTGTCGATCTATCCAAAGAATATCGCTATTCAACGGGTGCTGTTTCCACCTCAGTTGTCTGCGTTCCCCGTGCAAATATCAAGGGCGTACTGTGTCTGTGACGGATGAGACTTCGCAGCCCAGGTGTGCTAGGTCCGCCCAACGTCCACCGCGCCGATACATGCACCTTAATCAGAGCACTATGTTCTGACGCCCAACCCCTCGTGGCTTCCCCCAGCTCAAATGCATCGCCCGTCACATGTGCCCTGGCTTGTGGAACTTGGCACGTCACTGGTCGCCATCCTTGGTTTGTCCACTTCCTATGGACTCGCAGTGATGAGCAGTCGAGGCGCATAAACTACACCACGATCCCATAATCACAGTCCTAAGGGGGTATAGTGTTATCGTCATTTCTACATTGAAAATACAGTATGAACTCCCAAGAACTATCATAATAAGCTGGAGTATGTGCGAACGACAGCAAGTCTCAAAAATATTTATATAACGTGCTACATCAATTATATTACGAAAAACTGGGAGCCTTCCTTCGGAACCATACCCCGCACAGCTCGATGTCAGCGTCTGAAGTCGACACAGAGAAATCGAATTGAATGTCGCACAAAGAAGGACATTGCTTCGTCCAAGTTCTCGCATAAGATTTTTCGGTACTGCATGCGACAAATTCTTTCTTGACAGTGGTACCACGTGGGTTGGATACATAGAGTAGCGAGGGCGAGGACGAGGACGAGACGGTCGAAGCAGGTGACGGAAGGGCGGGTGGTAAGGGGACTGACAGCGTGATGGGTGCTTGGGAGTCAATAGTGCGATACGGCGACGTGAGCTTAAGCTTCTGTAAACCTCGAAAACGGGATATAATCGAGGTCACGATCCCATAAAGAGTCTGTGCATGGGGAGGAGGATCAGCGATATCACGATACCCTCGATGAGAACGAACCTCAGCGGCGCCATCATCCACCCACATGACTTCTATTTCGAGCGACTCCAGTGCTTCTGTCCCGTCTTCTTTCGCGAGCACGCCACCAGCTGCCCCAAGGAACTTCTCGACGGTCCTCTTGTCGACCTCGTGGCCAAAGATGATGTGCATCTCACGAATGCCTTGCAATGCGCGAAGCACTGTACTTGGACGCAAACCCGTGTAAAGCGTCTCATGTACATCAAGTGTGAGATGCCGTATCCGGCGTGCTATCGCAGAGCACAGCAAAGTGGTGATTTGCGTAGATGCATGTAACTGCGTGAGACGCGGAAGGAAGCCAGAGGCAAATTGATCATCATTTACTGTTTGCAATAGAGCTGCGGGGGGGTTCTTTTCGCCAGGGGATTGCTGTGAAGGATGTCCGAAATCGGTGAACTCGACGAGATTGGGAAAAGACAGTGATTCAAGGAATGATTGACTGGTAAGCCAGCTGCGCACGTCCATCAGCTGCGGTTGTGTTATTTTTGCGTCAAGGATTGTGAGCTTTGTCAAAGAAAATGTCAGAGATGGTGCGTGGGAGAGCACCGAGATGAAGGATTGGAGGGTTAGATTCTTGAGATTACGCATGTTCTGGAGAGCGTGGAGGAAGTCGGCTGAAGGAAAGAGAGTAGTGTTGCCATCGGGCGAAGAGGCTTTCGAGGTTGGGCAGAAGTGACAAGTAAGAGTGATGACCTGCTCAGCAAGTTCCGCCTTGCGTGCTAAGACGTCACAGAGCTTCTCCACCCGTGGCTCCGCAATATGCTGGAAGTCTAATGAACGATAAAGAGTGTGGCGTGTTGCAGAACAGAATCTGCGGGAAACTAGGGCAGTGATTGGGAGATCACACCTAGGAAGTAGTAGAAGGATCGCTTGGAGAAGCTCGTCAGGGAGTGCGAGCGACCCATCCCGCCGTGCACGCTGGACGGTAGGGTGGGGGACTGAGATGACCGGGAAATGAGAAGGGCCACCTAGGAGATTGGGTAGACTAGCGAATCCCGTTTTTGCCCTCGTACCTCCCACCGGCCTCGCATAACCCTCACTGACTGCGAGCGACTGCATGGACTCTAGAGAGCCAGCCCGCCTTCCCAGACCACTCGGCCGTCGGATTTCCGAGGAAGACGGTGTAGATGAAGTACTGGAACGGGCGGAGAGGATGAGAGGATGTGAGCGGATATATCCTATCCCTACGGGACCATGGCCAGGAACTGATTGCGACGGGGGAGATTTCGAGTGCGTGCGTTTACGGCCTGAAAAAAGAGTTGAAACACGTCTGAAGACACCATCCGATGCAGCTCTATTGCGAGGGGTATTCCTAAGACTGAAACGCCTGGAAAAGTCTCTTTCTTCGGATGGGCCCACTGGCAAAGGTTCGACTGAGCGACGGGAAAGGAACAGCATTTCGGTCGGTCAGATCTTGGTCTGGTGATGACAGCTGGTGAATATTTGCCAACAACTCGAGTGATGAATCATACCAAATTATTTATACTGGCATCGCTAAAAGATGGGATACCAGGTTTTTTTCAATGACGGAGAAGAAGCTAAACGAAACTGGGAAAGCCTTTTTCAGTGGTTTGCAGCCTGCCGTAGTCGTTCCATATATCAAGGATGTAGCAGTGTTCAGTTTCGGGTAGTCGAGGTTGTCAGGGTCCATGCCCGAATCTCCAATCAGTGACTGACAGCCTCGAGATTGACACAGGTGGTTCCCGACACGAGAGCAGTTTGGCTACATGCCCCCGAGATTGAAACATTGGCCACCATGAGCGCCACCATGCATACTGTGGGGAATCACGTTGCAGCTCTGAGTCTACTTACACTAGAGACCTTGATGCCTCGAGGCTCGCTAGTGTCCTTCTTTGCACGTAAAGCGGGGTCCTGAGTGACATCTACCTATTTCGTAAACACGATCTTTGTCCACATCACCCATTATTCGAGGGTTATATAGAGGTGCTTGCTGGTGAGTACTGCCTTTGCTCCTGACACCACCACAATCGTCTGCGTGTCGTCTATGATCATGGCAGGCCCCGATACTTCATCACCAACAACCAGTTTATCTAACAGAAACACCGGAGTGTCGTCGACCCTTCCAATCTTATCAAAATAAACGCTATTCGTGGAATCGGCTTTTGCGCGATCAACCGCGGTTATCTCGAGACCTTCTACCTCCAAGTAGACTGACTCTCCAAGAGAATCAAAGGTTTTCCCGATTCCGCGAACCTGAAATGAAAGTTGGTGATCAAGATGCTGTCCGTCTGCTACCCACACAACCTACCTTAATGTCATCGACAATGATAGTCTTTGTCTCCAGTAAGAATCCGAATTCTGACTTGTAGATTCTCTTGAAGGCTGCCTCGAAATCTTCGTCGCCTTCCCCGTCCCTGGAGTCCGGTAGAACCATCAGCGCAGTATCGGTTCCCTCAAAACGCATGTTGAGCATTCGCTCGATGACCACCCGATCACCTTCAAAGCCCTGGCGAGCCAACTCTGCGCGAACATCACTGCTAAGTTTGTCGAGGCGAGCGATAAGCGAGGAACGCGTAGAGCTGGAATAGAATGTCGAGGACGGCTCTTGAAGCTCGAACGCACTAACAAAGTGACGAGTCTGGTTAGAATGTACTGCCAGGCCCGTGACCTTGACCTTACCGATCGGCTAATGCGAGGCCATAGGCGGACAGAATAGAACTATAACGGTGTATGAGGATGGTTTTGATGCCAAGAAGGCTCGCAATCTCGCATGCGTGCTGGCCTCCTGCACCACCGAAACTAGCCAGCCTGTAGAAAAGGTGAGATCGTGTTCATCCGAACTCAGCTCAGGACCTACACATGCTTCCCGGTCGAGTACCCTCGGGCCTCTGTCAATGCGCGGATCGGGCGACACATCGTCTCGTTGGCCACCTTGATGAAACTTTCCCATACTATTAGTATCTCCTTCATTATGACACGATCGAGAAGCACAAACCCATAAACTATTTCATCCAGTTCGAATGCTCTCTCCTGGCTCTCGTTTATCTGATTTGCAAGTTCTTCAAAAGCAGTTTTGGATGCGACGACATCGAGTGCCTCGTTCTCTGATTTTCCAAAAATCTTCGGGAAGTAGTCGGGGATCAATCGTCCAAGGAGCAAGTTTGCATCCGTAACAGCCAATGGCCCCCCTTTTCTGCATAGGCATCACGGTCTGCCATCGCGTGACCTGAAGGGCGGTTGGCTAGAGCTCACCGATAACATGCGGGACCGGGTTCAGCTCCAGCACTCTGTGGGCCTGCCAGGAACAATCCATTGCGGAAGGTAAGACATGAACCGCCTCCAGCGGCAACAGTGTTGATGTCAAGCTGTGGGGACTGAATAGTCACCCCCGCCGTGGTGGTTTCGTAGACGACTTCATACCGGCCATCGAAACGCGATACGTCAGTCGAAGTACCGCCTACATCAATCCTGGGGACAGATGGATTTGCTACAGGTAGATCAACGAGGCAGGAGCGAAGCACGCACCCAATAATCGGGTATTTCCTTTCCTCGTCCCAACTGGTCAATGCGTATCCCACAACACCACCAGCGGGTCCACTCAAGATGCTCTTCAGACCCGAGAAATTGTCGAGGTCCAGAAGGCCGCCATCGCTGCCCATGAACTCGACACGGGGAGTCTGTGTGCGGCCATCCTTGAGTTTAGCATCGAAGCCTTTGAAAAAACCATCCAGATATTCGCGCAGGATCGGTGTGAGGTAGGCGTCTGCAGTTGACGAAACACCCCGCGGCACTATTTTGATCATTGGAAGTAGCTGCGACGATTCAGAGACTTGAGTAAATCCAATTTCGCGAGCAAGTTTCCCTATCTGTATCTCGTGCTCGGGGAACGTATACGAGTGAACAAGGACAACGGCGAGTGAACGGTACCCCGCATCATAAAGACGCTGAAGATCGCATTTCACGACCGCGAGGTCTGTAGAGATCAATCTTGGGATTCGATCAGATGTAATAGGCCTACCTGGTCGTTTCAGTATCCGGACTGCCTCTCCAGATATGCCCCTGACAACATCTCCTGGCCCTTCAGCATGGCCCTCTCCATCCCAGCCAGGTCCTCTATAACCCCTGCGGATAGTTGCGTCTTCATTCCACTGTATGGCGTTCTCTTCCGCCTTTGGATCAGACGTATACCCAACGAGAGTCACGCGCTCGTCGACCTCAACAACTTCAGAATACAAAGGCAATGGCCTTCGTATATTGAGATCAAAGATCTTTGGACGTGACTGATTTCCAATAAGAAGAAGGTCCTTGAAACCTCTGGTTATAAGTAGCGCATGCTTGTGACCTTTGCGCTCCAGGAGGGCGTTTGTCGCCACCGTGGTAGAGAGTCGGATGTAATCTGCAACCGAGGCTGACGAGTGAGCGGCCTCGGCGAGTGAGCGCGTCAACGGTGGACGAACCGATCTTGGCTGTATCCAGGACGGTGCCCCGTTCGATCTTCTCCCCGGTCACGATCTCCAACACTCTCCGAATTCCTTCTGTAGGGGCATCGCTGTAGTTCCCTGGGTCCTGAGATACTGGTGTTTGGCTCACCGTGAGACCGACACCGGGGATGGGACAACTTTGGAGCTTACGTAGCTTCACCACCAGTTCCTTCCGTTGGCTTGGATCCTCTGGGTCTGGGTATGATCTGGAAAGCAGGCGTTGGATGACGTGACTAACGCGTATCAGTGTCCATCTTACGCATGAACGTCGCAAAACGTCCCTCCCCGGTCTGCGCAAATCCGTATGGATCTGTCTGGAACTTCTTCAATCGTCATGATTGGTCGACGCCAGTGTGTCCTGGGAGGAGGCAAGTAATAGAGCCCTAATGGTGAGTGAAGGGAGAGGTGGAACTTTCGAGGTGATGATCATGGTCCGAATCTCACGATGCAAGACTCAGGTCAAGTGATGCACTGACTCCCAAAGCCAACTAACACAGTTACACCTTCCATTGACATCCAGGACAACTTAGCCGATGTATTTCACTTCCAACATCGGCGATGTAGGAAACTTGTACTAGATAATTCAAGCTCCAGACCCATACGTATTGCAAATAATTCCAGAGGGAGAGATGGAAAGGAGAGGACAACATAGCTAAATATATAGAACTATGAACGATTGGCAAGGTTTCCAGGGGGTATTAGAAAAGTCGTTAGCAAAAAAAATTTATAAAAAAAAAAGGAAACGAATGGCCATATGGTAGGGGTAATAATCATCTGAAATCCAGCTGAGCAGAAATCATCGGGTGCCAGCGGCCCAGGGAGCAAGGGGAAATGTAGTGTTTGGGTCCGACATATTAACGTACTAGGCAGATGATCACTCCTCTTCTTCTTCTTCGATGACATTGTGAAGAGGCGCTCCATGCACGTATCGCCCAGGGCTGTTGCGACCAGATTCATCGAATACCGTATTGGGTGGTGTCAGGAAGTCCGTCTCGGGGTCGATGTCAGGTTCATCTTCAATTTCCAAGGTGTCAGATTCGGGAACAGATACGGGAGAGGGAACGCTGACAGGGAGGGGAGGTAGTGCGGCTTCTAGGGACGATGACCGTAGAGGAGGTCTAGGCGGGGAAGGTGGCGAGAAACCTTGCTTCTCCCGTTCGCGGTACATCTCGATGAGGGCGGCAGTCTTGCTCTGCGAAGCAGATTTTGATACATCGGTCGCTATTTGCATGAGGTGAGGCAATGTCGTGGATTCGGCGCGGGTGTGTCCGCTTTCCTTCTCTTCCCTCGGTTCTTCGCTATCAACAATTTCTGGAACATCTATATCACGAATGGGGGAGGGCGACGACGTCGGAGCATATTCGCTTTCTTCCGTCTCGAATGATGCTCTTAACGGCTTTGGCGGCGGGACAGGCACATTTTCAGGTATCCCATACACCAATTCATCTGGTACGTCATCACCATCAGAGTCGTCTGCGTTAGCCTGCGGTCGTACCGTCAGAGGTGTTCCCCCTCCAGGTCGCCGCTCCGGGTGCAGATCAAAGTACCCAAGTTTCTTTCTCTGGGGATAAGACATCACCGAGTCGATGTCAGGGTCATTCTCCTCGAGTTCCTCCTGCTTCGGGGTTGCAACGGGGACAGAAAGGACAGTTGATGTGTGGGCGTTGTTATCTTCGTCGTCAGAAAGTGGGGAACGCGCGCGAACGTTGGCGAGAACCTGCGCGACTTCTTGACTGGCCAGCTCCGGGTCAGAGCGTCCACCTTTCAACCCTCTAACCCCAGGCACATTGCGTTCCGCCTCCTGCGACGCCATCCTACGGTGGTGGCTAGCAACCAATATATCTACCCACGCATCATCTCTCGACAACCTTCGCTCCTGCTTCTGAGCTGGTGTGAGCGCCTTCGTGCTAGCGGTCTCGTTCCATTCATCGTCACTGTAGCTCGCTAAACGTGTCTCAAAATCCACAGTCGAGTACTCAGCTGGTACTAACCCAGGCCGTCGCAGGGTGGTCGGGCTGGGGACTGGAATTCGAAACCGAGATTTCCTTGTGTTGCTGGGCGTCAGTGGCGCATCCGAGGCCACACGCTCCAATTTCTTGGCCGGAGTGGGGGGGTTATGTGTGAGGTCTACTTGAAGAGACCCTGCAGTGCCCGGACGTGGGGTCCAAGGACGATCATCGGCAGGGGATACAGGGGAGAGCATGACGCTGGGTGTCGCTGGCGCTGGCTTGGACAGCGTGAGGATTTTGCTGCCATTAGACCTCAACAACCCTTCGAATTCCACTTCGCGGTACGTGGGACTCTTGGGAACGTGCCCGACAACGTAAGGTCGGCCATTCAATGTCGCAGCAGGTTTCCACGGTTTTGACTTGCTGGAAGGCGAGAAAAGAAAGGGCATTCGTCGTTTGGACCCAGACTCTTTGACAAGTTGTTGCCTGTATTCCAGTGGGACGAACTCCTCGAAAAGAAAGACAATAGTTGCACTGCGGGGGTCACTACCTGGGGTTGCGGTGGTCTTGGTGATAGGAAGCGATTTGAACTCGATCTATACCGTAGGTTAGCTATGGACTCTACCGTAACCACAACACAAACTCACCAGAGCCCAATTGCACTCTCTGTCAGTTTCCTCCCCACGCTCAATGTCCATCCATCCACCTCCGTACACCAAGTCACAAAAGACATCCATAAACGCCTCCTCTATCATCTCCTCCGAGCCCATGACAGGTTCGGTATCCCAGCCGAACGGAGGAAGTGAACGTTGAGTTTTCTTCAGCTTTTTCGCGATATCGGCACTATGGGTGGGCCATGACGAAATAGTGTGGGCGACTGGTGTGCTGAATTGAAGTGTGGCGCTGAGCGGAGCATCTGTACGGGAGAAGCCAGCCGTAGAGAAGTCGTTCCAGTTCATTGACGAACGCTTCGACACACGGGACTGGCGGAAGAATAAGTACGGGTCATGCACATCGTCTCCAGCAACCTACCGTCCTTGCGCTCTCAGTCAAATCAAATTGGAGTTTCTTCTCATCGGCTTGGGCCGTCCCGAATCCCATCGTCTCGAATTCACCCCACTTGAGCTCAGTTAGGGTCCTGAAGCGATCTTCGTTTTCTCTAATACCCAGACCCATTGCGAAATGATCCTTTTCATCGCACAGGATGGATGTCGCAGAGGAAGTACTAGACGTTGTGGACGACATGCCAGCTGGACCCGTGTACGGATGGAAATTCGCCGGCATGTCCATCCTCTTTTTATATCCTTCCGAGTAGCGTGGTTGTAACTTTAACGCAGAGGGAGCGGTACGTTCCCATTCCTTGGAACCAGCCAATCCATGACTACTGTCCTGGCCGGACCGGGGACCTGATGCCCAACTTGCCGCCGTCTTGACGAGGTCAGGTGAATACATCCTGACATTGCGACGCACGCTTACAACGCGCATTGTTCTAGCTCCACGACGCGCCTGGGGCCTTTCCTGCTTATCTTTCACACGCAGGGACGGTAACATGGAAGGATATCCCCTGATCCAGTCCTTGAGGCGCGTGGGAACCCCAAGTGTCGTGGCGCTTCCAAAAGCGATGTTCGTATTGATATCGGAGGGCGAACCTGAGACCTTTGGGGCGTCTTGCCACCGGATGAAGGCCAGTAAGAGGTGCTCCATGGCATTGACCGAGCGAAGATAATGAATGTAGGTGTGATGGAAGGAAAGGCTGGCTGGACCCAGGCCAAAGAGCAAAGGGCCAAAGAGAGGCGATAACGTGGGTGGGGTATGACCGGAGGACGCACTGTGTGCAGTGAAACGTATGAGAAGACTCAAAAGCGTCAAGAGAATGGTCCTCAAAACGGGGGGTAAAACGGGCAAAAAGGTCGCGAAATGGGCCGAAGGGTAGTGAAGAGCTGGGGTAGCACCAATGCAAATTATTGATCAGTTGCGGATGCCTCGTGTTTGTGATGGGATGAAAATGTAATAGAATGATGCATACCTGCTTCGGAGTCGCGGAACTCGGTATAGTGATCCCAAGAGATGAGACCTCGCACCGCTTGCCCTCCCACTACCCTTACGACCCTGGCAAGACCCCAGCGAATACACATGCCCAGTTCATGTGGGCCTGCGAATCGCGCTTCTTCGCGCCAACGGTGCTCTGCCTCTTCGGATGTTGGATTAGCGCAAGTTTCCAGAAAGGCACGAATGAGCCTTTTAATGGCAGTTGGGGAGATGTCGAGAGCGAGCGTGGAGAAAATGAAGGGGGTTGTTAGACAGCGGGTGCCCAGTTCGACAGCAACGACGTCGACAAGGCGTGCCACCTCGTCCAGACCAAGGATGACATGGCGTTCGTAGGAAAGGGAGCCATAGTCGTGCTCCAGAGTCTTCTCCTCTCCAGATTCGTCGCGAGGTCGGTCGAGGTTTAACAGGAGAAAACTGCCATCAGGTATCTGGGCAACGAGGTCACCGAGATCACTGGCGTCTGGTCTTGGTGAGCTGATGGTCCTCGCCCTGGTTTTCGCATCTTGACCTCTCTTTTTGTCCTTGTCTCTGTCCTTTTTAGCGGTGAAGCCGAGAGGAATACCGGAGCCAGACCCTTTGCTGTTTACACGGCCAAACTCGTCGTAGGGGGCAACGGTGCTGCCACCCGGGAGAAAAGGTGATTTCTTGCCTGGAGTAGATATTGTTCTTGAACGCGAAAATAAGCTGGGCATGGAGAGAAAAGTGGAAGGAGAGGCTTTCGCGGGTTCGCCCTGCGATGACCTCTGAAGCGGTGAAAGATATGGAAAACAGTGATGAAGGAACTTGGGCGTCAGTTTCTCAGGATCAGCTTCAGCCGGGGTCATTTTAGCCCACACTCCGCTCAGTGAAGCTTCAAGTGCACCACCCACTGCGAGCCAAAGACGGTCCCAAAAAATACGGTTCTACCTCAAAGGCAAGAGACTGATTGTCTTTTATTTTATATGCTCGTACGTATAACTTGTTTCACAGACTAATATTGTGGTTCTAACTTGTTCTAGTCCCATATGTATTAAAAATATTGTTTATCCGGGACCTGGTCATCGGGTCCGTCTTGGGCCCAACACTTGGTCCATATACTGGCCAGCTGGCAGTCTAGCCCAACCAAGTCTTCTTCCCCACAGTCATGGGGAGAGCCATATTCACGAAAGTAACCGTACTCGCGAGCACTCGTCATCACAAGCTTAAAGCCGCACAAAGAGCCTTTCATCATCATTCAAGTGAAGCACTCGAATCCCGTGTTGATCATTACGTTCTTACATATCTCGTCATTAACAACCATCCTCAGAGGAACTCGACGCAAGGCATCTCCATCTCAGCCCATCACACGGGGACTGCTAGTGACCGTCCTTGAGGAGGAGCGTACGCTTCATATGGCTGTTCAAAGATTCGTTAGATACCTATAGGTTCGTAACTGATACTCACATTCGGAAGTGGCCCATTCCGGATCGTCGAACCATGTCCTGAGAATGGATATAGTTGTGCCGAGTACAAAGGCGGATGCTGAGGTGGGAGTTGAGCGGACACTGGGGGCGGATCACTGGGGGCGAAGCTCGTTGACCCAGGAGACCGCCTAGCTACTTTCCGGAACCGATATGAATTGACAAGAAAGGCCAAGAACACCAGTAATGCCACTGTAGGTTGACTTCGATTGACTCCTGCTCGTTTATGACCTGGGACAAGCATGCGTACCTACTCCGCCTACAGTGGCTATTACTAGTCCCGTGTGGTTGTTAGACCAGTCGCAGATGTTGGTGTTATCACTGAGACGCCTAGTGAGGACCGTGTCTGGGTTTCGACAAGAGTAACTTACATCGTAAAGTTACAATCAAGATCGGCTCGAGCGACAGGGAATGTAGAGAGCAGCACCAACGCCGAAACGGGGACGAAGAAGTCTAGAAAGGTTAACTCTGAACGTCCGAACAGACCAGAAAACCTACTCATGGCCGACTGATATGCTTGAAGAAATAAAAACAAAGATATGTTCGGTCTGGCGACTGGGGAGGCGATAACGAAGAGCTGAAAGAATAAAGAACAGTGAAAGTGAAGGGAATACCGCCCAGCAGTACTGAGGAAAGAAATCTGGCCGCCATGACATTGCTCTTGAGGGATGAATAAATTTAGGTATGTTTGTCGGAACCTGTGGTGTCATTGATTGGCGTGAGTGATGGAGGAGGAAAGACAGTGTATCTGGCTGCCAAGTTCGTTGACAAGCCCATCACTCCCGACACTGCACCAGACCAACCAAATACTGACCACCTAAAGACTGGTGGAGAAATGTCCTGTGTCAGTATGGACCAATGTCAGTTTGATACCAAGACCCACCTACGCATTGCCAACGCACAAGCCATAATCCGAATCTGCAAGCAACAAGTTACCAAGAGCCATATATAAAGCGTCAGTGCTTGATGTAGGTAATTATAACCAACGCCATGATCAACTTACGTTATAGTACATCGTAGCAACCGTATGCCTTGAGTGGAGGGTAAAGCCCAGGTTTCTCTCGCGGCGCTTGTCGAGTCCAGATTCTCGCTGGGGTAATATACAAGGTAGGGCCTCATGAATATCGATCACCCCGCATGCATTTTAGGTTGGGTTGATCAAGACTGACAAGTTGAAACGTCAATATATCTAATCCTTCGTGTCTGCAGATCCCATGAACACAGCTATAGGGCTTAAAAATGGCCGTTTGCTCGCGAAAGCTTCATGCAAAGGATACTGCAAGTATCTTAGCACGCGTTCTGTCGAAAAGACATGGAATTCCGTGCATTTCATCGGGGTATGGAGAATGGGGTTCCTTGCTCTGATGATTTATATGAGGTCCAATGCTCTGTCCGGGTAGGAATACGGTGTCGTAGGCCAGTCTTGTGAAGGGAGCGTCTCCCTCTCGAGCTCGTCATATAGCAGGATGGAGCGAGTAGCAGCCCGAGAAGTCGTAGCTCAAGGGCAAAATACTAGTACCATTTACAGTTTACTAGGAAAGCAGGTCAGTTAGTTTGAGCATCATCAGGATTGTCTCCCCTTTCCGTCCCCCCGCGCTTGCGATGTCTGTGAACTAGGGTTAGAAAGGGTCCGACACCAGAGAAGTAAATATTCCCTACAAGAGTTCATAGAAAAATGTGGGCTTCCGTGGTTCTGAGTGTTCTGCAGATGCGACGTGCGTATCGGACTTGGAAAAAAGGCGCTTAAAAAGGGATCGTGACGAAGGGGGAACCTGGACCGGAACGGTGCCGTGAGGGGAGGCCACTCGGCCAGCTGTAAATACGGGAGAAAGGTGAGTCAATAGATTTGTAATATATCGCATACCCACCGCCTTGAAGGGAATCTCGCGTTAACGTGGAACTCGAAGAGATTGGCGGCACTTGCAGATCGACGAGTTCGGGTGGTGCGATCAGAAGAAATGCCATATCCTGAGCCCCATGAAAGGGCACATCTGATGCTGGTATGGATGGTCTCAGGTTCCCTGCAAGAGAATCCGAGCTCGACCGCTGCTTCAAATTCATATAAAACATACATGCCGAAGAAAGCCCAGTGCGGTCTTACCTGGTCAACATCACCCGCAGAGTGCGGTATCGGTGCAACGTGCAAGAGTGATACCGACACCACGTCCGTCGCGATGACACCCTCCTGAGAGATATCCCAGAGAAAGATAATACCCTCCTCACCACCAGTGGCAACAAACTGGCCATTCGGCGAAAATGCTACAGTGTATACCTCATCGTTATGCTGGAGCACATGACCGACAGGCTGACGGGTGACCATGTTCCACAACCGGGCAGTGTGATCACTAGATGCACTGGCCAGTAAGGAGCCACTGGGTGAGATAGCCACGCAGTTAATTTCATTGAGGTGGGCTTGCAGTGGAGAGCCTAGCTGGGTCCCAGTCGGTGCACTCCAGAAGCAAATCTGCCCATCATCGCATGTGGAAATCAACTGGCGACTGTCAGGAGACCAGACTATTGAACGCACAGCGTCGGCGTGGAGAAGGGGTTGGGTGAGTCGCTCTCCAGTTTGTGTGTTCCGTATGCGAATTGTGTGGTCAGATGAGCCACTGGCGATCTTGACCCCGCTCGATGAATAAGACACAATTTCAACGCTGTCTTGATGGTCATCGAAGTCGAGCAGAAATTCTCCAGTTTCTGAATCCCATACTGTACATGTTCCATTTCCGGATGCGGAGGCGAATGTTTTGTCGTCAGGCGAGAAGCTCAACGATATGACCCTCAGATTATCTCCTGACATACTATTACATTACTCAATCAGTAACAACCCATGGCTTGAAAACAAGGAATCTCCGACCGAGGTTTGATAATTCTGATTATCGTCCTCGCCTCTGCGCTCCACATGATGATCTTGCCATCCTCTCCCCCACTCACAATTTTTGTTCCATCCGTCGATATAGCAATTCCAATGGTCTCGGCCGCATGACCTAGCAGCGGCTCTCCCACTTGCTTTCCTGTACCCGCATCCCAGATCCGAACAGTTTCATCCAAGGACGTGCTGACGACCTTGAGTTCGTCCACATCTTTCGAGAAAATTAATTCCTGGACACAATAGGTATGGCCATGGAGAGACTTGATAGGGATTAGGGATCCCTCCATGAGAGATGCCGTGATCGAGCGAGGGGTAGGGTGGACGAGCTCGATGCTGGCGGAGGGTACTTGTATTTGCTCTCGTGCAGAACAGAGCCCCTGACTAGTATCTATATCAGTAGCTAGTGGTAGAACAGGTACCCACCGTGTGGGGGTGCAACGTGTTGCATAATGGGAAATAGTGTGTTTGTCTATTTGGGCCTATTTGGCTCTAAAACTAGTACTGTACCATTTCGACCTTAGGTTCGTCAATTTGCCAAAAATCTGGACTGATCATACCCCAATTTCTTATCAGGGCACATCTGCAAGGACATTTTTTCTATTTGTCGAAATAATCACATGTCAGTATGGTTATACTAGTGGTGTTCAAGTCAAGTCAGATGGGCGCTGAAACTGCGCTGACATGCGTCCTGACTAGCGCTGGATGTTCGGACGGAGTTTGAAAATAAATGCCTGCTGAACGACAACATTGTACAAGGCGGTCTGCATGTCTGCAACACGCCAATGGATCATCACCGATGGCTTCTGTGAATATTTCTAGAGGTCGAAAAGTAACCAACAATCCCATCCGTGGCAATCCAGCTACTCAATCGACTAGGGCCAGAGGTCGTGGAAACTCTAAACCACAGCAAGCACAGCTGGCAATCATCACTCCCCCTCCTTCCGAAACCTCGCAGAAAGCAGACAAAAAATCAGTTCATTGGACGAATGATCAAACCGATCTCCTGGTCTCCTGGCTTACTTCTCATTCAGCCGACTGTCATATCTTATTCTACGAAAACAAGGGAGATCCGGCTGATCACGCTACAGACAAACCCTCTGCTAAAGACAAAACAGGTATCCACGACATAATCGCCAAACATATCTTTGAGATGGATGCAGAATGGGCTCAGCAATATGTGACCTCACCAAAGAAGTTCAGCACGTGTGTTGGCAATCACATCA
>KN825325.1:0-22131 GCA_000827395.1 Paxillus rubicundulus Ve08.2h10 | reverse complement strand
GGAAAGCGGAGTTGGTGTTCCGGTTCCGGAGTTCACTGTATTTTGTCACTGAGACCAACTTGCATCAAAGTACCCCTGAAAGTCCATGTCCATAGATACCTCAGAGCCATCAAAGCAGAGTTCCATGTCCTTAGTGGCTTGGATGTACTGGAATACGCATTTTGCCGCTTCCCAGTGCATTTGCTTTGGTGCGGCGCTGAACTGGCTGAGCGTTCCAACTGTGTATACAATGTCTGGGCATGTTCCAAGCATGAGATACATTAAGGAGCCTATGACTGTGAGATAGGAGACTTTCTGGCCTTCAATGACCATCTCTGGGAGGATCTGATTGTTTTCTGGATCAGTGGCAGAGAGCTGGGAGTTGTGTGCCATCAGAGTCCAGACGGGTTTGCAGGTGGTCATTCTGACACAATCTAGGATGGTCCAGGAGTACTGGCACTGTGACAGGGAGATGGTGTGGAGTTTGCAGTTCCGGTCGATCTCAATCCTGAGGATGTACTTGGCTTCTCCGAGGTCACACATTTTGAAGGCCGCTGAGAGTTCGGCTTTGATGGAGTTCATGAACTATCTAGAGGAAGCTGCTAGGAGTAGCTTGTCCACATAAACAACTAGAAAACAAATTTGCCCATGCTTCCAGAAGACATAGAGGCACGTCTCCGTGTCAAGGTGGGCAAATCCAAGTTCTCTGAGCTTCTTGTCTAGCATCTTGTTCCAAGTCCCATCGGCTTGCTTAAGTCCATAGAGGGAGCGCTGGAGTTTCCAGCAATAATTGGTTTGGATAGGGACTCCATCCAGAGGAAGTAGGTAGAGGTCCTCCTCCAGTTCTCCGTTGAGGTAAGTGGTGGAGACATCCATTTGGTTGAGCTCCAAGTCATGTTTGGTGGCGAGGGCAATGAGGGTCTGGATGGAGTCGAGGTTTGCCACGGGGGAAAATACTTCCTGGTAATTGATTCCTTTCTTCTGAGTGAAACCCTGCGCGACAATGCGGACTTTGTAGCACTCAACATTTCCGGTATGGTCATGCTTGATGCAGAAGACGGGCTTGGAGGTTATCAGAGTGATACCTTCTGGAATGGGGATGGCCTCATATACATGATTGGAGTTGAGGTTTAGGAGCTCTTCCTCAACTGCGGACTTCCAGTGATCTGTGTCAGGTCCTGCATAGGCTTCACGGATTGTCCCCGGAAGGGACACATCAGACTCGGAGTTGGCTGCACCTACAAAGATGAAGTCTTCAAGGGATTCTGTGGATGCTGTAAAGGCTCCTGGGAATTCAAGGGCTTCCTCCAGAAGGTCCAGAGGTTCAGGAGTTTCCACAGTGGGTTCCGGTTGTTGTCCACCATGGCATTGAGCCCTTTGTGCAGCATCCTCGTTTACAGTGCGTTGGTAGTCCCGATTCCAGTCGGCTTGTTGGTGTTGCCAATTGCTTCTCCAAACTCCAGCAATGACCTGGGCTGGTACAGGCCTTTCCAGAGATGGAGGTCGGGGGTGGACAGGAGCAGGAGCAGGAGCAGGAGCAGGAGCAAGTGGCAGGTCCATGTGGAGTTGCTCGAAGCAGTTTGTGAGGTCATTGATGGTAGGGCTCAGTGGCCGCTGTGCCTCTGGGGCATCTGGAGGTGTGTTGTCAACTCCCACTGTTCCGCGCAGGTCTGGAGTTCCGAGTTCCAGGGTTTCTTCCTCTGCATCCTCATGCTCCACTTCATGTTGCCTCAGAAGTAATTCCTCCCACTGTCCCTCAACAGTGGGGACATTGACAAAAACTAAAATAGGGCAGTGATTGCCCAGACTACTAGGGATTAGCTAGGAGTAGTGAATAGGTATAAAGTAAACTCACCTCAGCCGCTGCCAAAGAGGGGCAAAGAACGACTGAGGAATCTGAAGTGAAAAGTAAGTATATATATGTAGCGGAGTGGGTGGAGAAGCGCTCACTAATGATAAAGGGGACAGGAACAGGAACAAGGGGGAAATGGAATTAAGTGATGTAGGAAAGTGATGGAACGCCCCTGGAGGCTCAGGAGTGATGACAAGTAAGGAATGATGAGATGTGATGAGAGTCTGCATGAATTCCGCATGGATTCCGAGCAGGAGCTGAAACTCCGAGCGGGTCCACCTGGCGGCAGAGCAGAGATACGAACTCCAACATTCCAGGAAAGTGGAGTTGGTGTTCCGGTTCCAGAGTTTACTGTATTTTGTCAGACATTCCATGGGGCAAGGTTGCGTGCAGAGATGGTTCCAGTCTCGTCAAAGGTGACGTGCCAGCTAGAGATGGTTGTCTGACGTTCGACGTCTAGGAGCTTGTAGGCTTGTTGGCCATAAGTGTAGCCAATCATGATGCACTTCCATCCATGGGAGCAGAATTTGCCTTCGTGTTGTTCCTTTGGTATGTGAGCATAGGTAGGGCAGCCAGAGGGGGGGAAAAAGGTGGGATTGATGCATCGGCAGAATAATGTTTGATAGGGGTTTTCTCCATGGAGTGCAGATGTCGGGCTTCATGCGGTGATGTAGGCAGCTGTGGCCATGGCATCTGCCCAGAAGGATTTTGGAAGTCAGGATTCCTCCAGCATGGTATTTGCAAGGAGGGATAACATCTGGTTCATCCGCTCCGCTAATCTGTTCTGCTCTGGAGTGTACAGAGTGGAGGTCTCGTGCAGAGTTCTGTCCTTTCAGAGTTGCTCTTGGAAGGCCTCATTGATATATTCCCCTCCTCCGTCACTCCGGATGAAGTCCACATAAGCATCAGAGAATTCTTCTTGTCTGACCTTCGTGCAGAAGAGTGTTTGGACATTGACTTTCCAGCAGTTGTAGATCTGGAGTGCTCCCTTCTTGTGTTTCATGAAGTAGATCCAGGGAAAGCGGCAGAAGTCGTCTATGATGATAATCCAGTATTTGTACCCTTCCCAGGATTGAGGAATTATTGGACCTCCAACTTTATACCTATCTATTAATCCTAGCTAATCCCTAGTAGTCTGGGCAATCACCACCCTATTATAGTTTTTGTCACAACAGTGTTGATGATGGAGGAGGTGAACATGTTCCATTCCAGAGTTTTCAGAGGGAGTTTAGGAGGACAAAGGCAAGGAGTCTGGTGTCAACCACGAACTTCATTCCAGCAAGGCAGGCTTCTAAAGTCCAGAGTGATGCAATGTGCTCAGAGATGGCAGAGCCTCCAGACCATGTGGAGTTGAAGAGCTGTTGGAATATGTAGAAGGCAGAGGCGAGGTTCAACGCTTGATGGATAGATAGGAGGGCATCAAAGAGATCCCGGGCTGTGGTATGCATCTCCGTCTTGAGGAGAAGGGCATCGCTGATGCTGTCCTGAATGATTCCATGTGCTCTCTCGTTCTGCTCCATCCATTTCCGGACTTCTTCCACCATGGCTGTGCCAGAGATCGTCAGAGATCCGGATAAGGTAGGGGAAACAGTCAAGGGACCAGGAACGCTGAGGGACATGGCAGGAACAGGTACAGCAGTGGTGGTACCTGGGATGCTGAGGGATGTGATCGGACAGGTGTCAGTTCCCAGGGCCACGCCTAGGACTTTTTCCCTTCAAAGTTTCACCGTGATCCAGAGTTTCCAGATTTGGAAGTTTGAGGGACCAATCAGAGTTGGACATGTGGGAGTGTCAGTGGAGGCTGTATTGGATGACATAGTAGAAGTCCCAAGTGTCCAGAGTTTATCCGGATGCGCACTGAGGGATTGCGCGAGAGTTGAGTCATTCTGGAGAGGTTTCCTTCCACTAGTATGCACTAGTGGGGCTCATAACCTGACAAAAACTATAATAGGGCAGTGATTGCCCAGACTACTAGGGATTAACTAGGAGTAATAGATAGGTATAAAGTAAACTCACCTCAGTCACTGCCAAAGAGGGGCAAAGAACGACTGCGGAATCCAAAGTGAAAAGTAAGTATATGTATGTAGCAGAGTGGGCAGAGAAGCGCTCGCTAATGAGAATCAGGGGAATAGGAACAGGAACAAGGGGGAAATGGAAATAAGCGATGTAAGGAAGTGACGGAGCATCCCTGGAGGCTCCAGAGCAATGACAAGAAAAGGATTATGAGGTATGATAAAAGTCCACACAAGTTCCATACAATTCCAAGTGAACACTGAAAGTCCAAGCAGAGCAGAGGTATGAACTCTGACATTCTGGAATTGCAGAGTCGGTGTTCTGGTTCCGGAGTTCACTGTATTCTGTCACTCAGCTGCCCACAGCACCACATCACTTTCATGACTTTACCTTTTGTCATGTTGTTTTTGCTAACTCAATGAAAAATGCATGGATCAATGTGGTTTAATTTCATAGTATCTTAGAATTTGAAGCAGTCATATTGTGGCCATACACATAAAATTTTCTAAAGAGAGCTACTATGATTTTTGTGAACTGACCAAGTATATGGGGGTGACCAACTCTCTCATAACTGATACTATTGTTGTGCCCGCATTGCAACATCTAAGCAAGTTTTGTAAATAACCCAATTATTACTGCAAAGTAAGCAAGAAAGAAATATGCAGCTCTGGGAAAATGAGTGTATAACAGGATCCAGTTAATAGAACAGCAAACAAAGGAGAAATCATTCTGCCAGAGAGATGCCAGAAGCAAAGAGTGGAAAAGAGGACAGAGTTGCAGTGTACATGCACAGTGTTGCACTAGGTCACAGAGGCAAATTGAAACCTCAACACAGCCATTGAGTGCCGAGTGTGCTGAAGTGCGATTAAGAGAGATGTTATGAGGAATATATGAGAAGGTATTAATATTTATTTAATGATATCTATGGTATGAATAGGTGTCTGTACAATAGTAAGGATGGGGTATTGTAGCAGAAGAGTAATTACATGACTCAAAATTAAAATACATGAGTGGGTAGTGTTGATATGTACTGTAGAGCCAAATGTGTGAACCTGATGAGATGAAAACGGTGCCAGTGTAGAGGGTCCTGCAATGGAATTCAGGAGTGGGGATGATGGTAAAAACATTTAGTGGCACCAGTGGGGTGATGTGTTGACAACTTGTGGGTGGTAGATTATTTTCTGAGTTGTTGTCAACATGCTCGAGCATCTGCTTCTGGCCACATGAACAACCACTAAAAAGGCCCTCAAATCAGGCATTGCTCTCAAGTTCTGTGTGAGCGTCAAAATGTGCTCTGATAGCCTTTAGTAATTCAAGCTCAGTGCCTGTGGTCTCAATCTTGAGCCAATTTACAATGTTGATGAGATCTTCCTTGCCCTTGGTGGAAAGTGCACCACTGACTCAGAAACAGACATCAGAACCCTGTGCAGCCTACCCAGTAATCCTTGAGAACTGATTCTGATTAGGGGAATAAGTTTTGTTGAGCTGCATGGGCTTTGTTGTATGGTTGAGTGAGACTGAGAAATTGCCATTGAAGGGTGTGGTAAGAAATATCATGCTCCTTTGCAGCAGCACAAATATTTGGAGAATTATAAACAAGAAGAATGGTACAGACATCTTGGATCTTCTGTTCTTGCTCATTACTGAGCTTCTGAACCTTTGATCTACAGACATAAACACAATACACTGGCATGCAATGCTATAGTGTGATGTCCAGCACTCAAGGTCAATGAAATTTTGGGTGAGTTTGCCACACTTTGCCACAGCCTGCTGATGTAGCCGAGTACTCAAATAGGACACTCTGCTTGAAGTTGTCACACTCAAATGAGTTCTGACTATCGTGCTTGCATCATCAATAAAAACAGCAACTCTGTTGTAAATCCTTCCAAAGAATGGAGGTGGTTACACACCAGGAAATTCAATGTTTGAAGGGCCTTGGAATAGATTTCAGAATGGAATCAAAAATATAATGTTATACATACCCTCATTGGTGGGTGAGAAATATTATATTTAAGGGGTCAACAGAATAACTGCGAAAATATTTCATTATGTGAAAGATTCTCAGTGGGGTATTTTAAGAGGCCATGAAATGTGATGTATAATATTAAATTCTGAACAGTACTATGAAAGATATGATGAGGCCCTCAAAACATTGAAATGCCAGCAGCGGCTCTGTTGCCATGGTCCTGTAGCACCAGGATTGTGAGCGCTTGATACTATTTTGGGAGTTTCAATATTCTAACCAGGACCCTGAGGTTGGATGGTCGTCCAGGCGCACGGCCTATTTTATTACTCTCGTTAAACGTGCTAGGGTCAAAGCTGAAAAGTGGCGCTCGGCCTCTATTCCGCTTTTGGTGCATTTCTAGGATTTTCCTATAGCTGGGCGAGGCCGGCGAGACGTTGAACTGTCTTCTACCTTCGCATCGAACGTCGTAAAGGAGTCTCCTCCCCCTTGCGCACGTTCTTTGAAACTAACCATCGCAACAATCCTGCAAGCCATGTCAATAAGTAGGGCTCCAGCAGATATTACACCTGTTCTCCCTCCTGAGCTCGAGAGGGAGATATTTTTGCTCACCGCTCAGGCTTATCGAGGTGTTTCTACCCGTTTGATGCTCGTTGCTTCCAGGGTCAAGACCTGGTGGGTTCAGTGACTCTACGTAGTATCACAACCATCTTCCTCACTCTCCTCATTCTCTTATCCAGGCTCGAGACTTTCGTGTACAAGACCGTCGTCCTTCGTTGTCCAGGCCATGCCTTCCAATTCCTTTACACCCTAGCAAAGCGCCCACCCCAATTCGCCCACTCGCACATAAAAGCCCTATGCATCCGCCCCCAAATCCCCCTCAGCGTCACCACCCAACTCCTAACCCTCTGTTCAGGGCTCGAGACCCTCGCACTCTGGACGCACTCCCAGCCCGAAAACCCCACGGATATAACCAACCTCCTCTCCTCCACCCCCCTAACATCCCTCTCCATAAACCTACACACCATAACGACGAATCCGACGTACTACCCACCCCCCGCACTACAACACCACCCCGTCTTCGTAAACCTGACGCACCTTGATATCGTCAATCCTTGGGTGGTATGGACGACCTCGCTCGGGATCGAACATCTTCCCCGTCTCACGCATCTCGCGTTTCGGTTTTGGTCGCGGGGAAGCGTCAACGCTGCGCTCTCGAGGATTCTGAGGGAGAGTCCGAGACTGGCGGTGCTTGTTTTGTTGGCGGATTCTGTGGTCGTCCCTGGGGCGAGAACGTACCTTGATTGCGAGGACATTCGCGATATTCGAGTCGTGGTGATTCAGCACACCAGAGATGCAGATGAATGGAAGACCATAGAGAGGGACGCGGAGGGGATGTGGCAGCGGGCAGAGCGCGTCGTTCGGTGGAGAAGGCTCACGAAAGGTCGGTGCTTGGTAGATGCTGGCGTGTCGTAAGCTTATTGATTGCACGCAGCTGGACCTTTTGACTTCCCCTCGGATGGGCATTTGTCTTCTTTGAAGCCGTCGTTCGATTTGCCTTGAGTGATCTTGCGAGGTGGTTTGGGTGTGAATTGGGGTACCCCGCTGCGGTGACGTTTCAATTTCAAGTCCCGCGAGAGTACTGGTTTCATGTGGCTGTACCTGTAATATCTTTATCGTCCATCGAGAACAATGTAAGGATGCCTCTGACGATGTACGCACAAAGCGTGCTAGGCAGAAAGGGTATGCTTCCTGGAACTTGGAACTAGGAGGTCATGCAATCCAACTCGACACTTAGGATTCCAAGCTCGATGCAAGTAGTTGCCACTGTAGGGGGCGGAAATGTGTAACCCCGTAGTTACTGAGCTATTGATCAGGCAGTGAGGAAACACATGCCCGAGCTGGTACCTGGTCAAAGGCGGCTCTCGACAGCAATCAAAACTGTCTCATCCTTGACAGACAGCAAAGCATATAAAAGCGAATGTGGCACCACTAGCCCATCTCGTTCAATGACCAAGATTCTCCGTTACTCTCGAAGTCGACGAGGATCATCGTAATGTCCATCCCATCGGCACAAGTTTGTCCGGCTTTCTTAATCGTTGGCTTGACGAGCCCGAGGGCATCGGCCTTGAGGCCTGAAGTTGTGTCCGAGAAGGGGATAGCTGAGACGCGTGCATCCATGGCGACAACAGGCTTTCGAAACGTTCTCTCGGAGCAGTCGAGGACGTTGCTATTGTATGATGTCCTCGGACTCGTCTTCTCCGTCTGACACAGGTATGCCTAAGCGGTGTATATCCATAGTGGACAAGCAAGGCGCGAACGGATTTGTTCCGCGTGGCGGGCGATAGAGGCGGATATTCAGAGTGTAGGTCCGAACCGAGAAAGGCTTAGATGACATACAACAGCCCTTGTTAGGATAACAGTCGAGTGGAGTGTTTGAATAATGATGGGGATGCTGACGGGGACATGCTGTGGCGGGTGAGCCGCAGTCGCCAAGAGGGGATATTTCCAGTGCGGGTACCAGGAGCTAAACTTGGCCAGGGCGTTCAGTAGCGGGCTAAACAACGGATAGCACGTGCATTCCGATGAAAACGCGCTAGTTTACGCGTCGCGTCGCATGTATTTCGTGTCACATGACTGCCTGGAGCAAGTATCCCCGGGCACTTTTTGAGGATCTCACAAGGAGTTGAGAACGACCTGCGGCGAAGGAGAGAGCAACGCAGAACTTGAAGCCACCCCGTCGGAAAAGCGTGGCCCGCCCAAACGTCTCCTAGAACCTTGCGGTGATTCCGACGGCAACGGTGATGGGTGCATCGGGGAGCATCAGAAGTCCTACTGTTCATTTGGGGACGATATCGCCCCGATCACGCACCTAAATGAAAACTGATTTACTTGGATGACCGCATGAATATAGGTGGAGCGTTTAAGAGTAATAAGTGCGGCGGCGACGGACCTTTTTTCTCAGCAGACGGGGGGAGGCCAGCACTTGGACCGTCGTGCAAGAGGCCGAAGACCTGGGCTGGCGGGAGAGGTGCCTGCGGCGAGTCCGGGTGGCCACATTCCTGCAATGAATCGCGGCGTGCATCAAGACACCCGCAAGCATGGAGGGCGGAGAGACAAGGAAGAAAGAGAAGCCCGAGATGTAAAGGAAGACGCAGCTCTGATGAGGAGCGCCACTTCGACCAGTGCAATTGGATCATTGCGCTGAGCGGCCAATGGTCTCCGTGGGACGGTGGTTTCATGAGGTGGTATCGACTGCGTTCAGACGTCTCGAGTGTCGATATCCAGAGCAGGTCGACCGAAATGAGTCCAGTGATAGCTCTGGGGGGTTGTCGTGACTCTGGTTGCAACATACATCGAGCTCGTGAATGGGTGGCATGAAAATCCTAGTACGAGTACGTCCGCCGCGGGCTTCTGCCAGACCGGAAATTCTAGGAACAGATCTAGACCTCAACCAGACCTTTCGCTTACGACAACTCGGAACTTGAATACGACGCGTACATTCTGCGGCCCCAGTCTATTCACAAGAGTACAAATACCCCTTCGTATCTGGTATCGCCAGTCGTGACCTATCACACCCTTCCAGTCCACGCTCACCACCCCTTCACGATGATCTACACGTCCCTCACGATTCTCTTCACCACCTTCATGTCCTTCCTCGCACTGGCAGTCTCGCTACCTCTCAGCGTGCTCCAAGCAAGAGACGTCTTCGTGCCTCCGATTCTCTACCCTTGTGCCAGCACCGTCTGGGTTGCAGGACAGTACCACAACGTCACTTGGTGTGTCCCAGCGCCTCTATCCGATGACGAGCGGATTACTGATATCGTATCCAGGGATACTAGCAACGCCCCTGTCAACATCACCAACAAATACGGTGAGATATACCTCCGCAACAACAGCCTCATCGACATGAGTAAGCACCTGGTCATCGCTCGCGGGTGTGGGCACTTGTGCTAAGCCGATCGCCACAGGTCACGAGCTGGCGAGTGGCTTTGACATCTTGGACGGACGGGTGGAGATCCAAGTTCCCTATGTTCCGACCGGACATGCCTACTCCCTCGTTTGTAAGTCTCCTACTCGATCGTCGTTTTCCACGACCTGATCATCGTTCGCTAGTGTTTGGTGACTCTGGCAACAATAGCCCCGACTTCACCATCCTGGGAGAGTAACCACTTCACATCTCACTACGGACAAGTACTTGAATGATCTTACGACGAGGACAGCCCGCAACCTGGACAGATGACTTTCTTACAAACTCGCATCTTTAATATCTCATTCAATCATGTACGCTAGGGGGGTTCCGTTTCGCATTCGAGCAGTTTCGGTGGACTTGGGTTTTGGTTAATACGGTCGTCACGGATGTGTACAACAACTACGCTGTAATCGATGCTTATATGCTCCTGTCAGCCTCCTGATCCGATGGTAGATTTCCACCCGGAAAAAACTTAAGATGCCGGCGTAATCGTACGTTGGTGCCACATCATCGAAATATCTTACATCGCCAGCCTCGGGTACCTCTGCCATCCTCGGGAGCTTCCGGTTAACAATGAACTGGGTACCTACAAGAAACGAGTCCGAGTACGCGAGCGAAGGTAAGAACGGTTCGTCACCCAGACACCACCTCCTCTGTGGTAATCTTTCTTCTCCAGTGCCACTGGGCTACGTATAAACAGCCCTAAAAGAAGAGAGTCAGGGTACGTGAGCGCAGACGAGACAATGCTTTTTCAGCAAAAGGACACGAGCACGGAAGAAAGGTCTTACATGACCAGCCCTACGTACCACCTCCTTTGGGGCGAGTTTTGCTTCCCGGTGCCTCTGCCGGAATAACTGGCCCGCGGATAATAATGGGCTGAGACCCTGGCGGAAGGGAACCAGAGCGGAGACAAGACAGAACTTTGTCCGCAGAAGGACACGAGCATAGAAGAAAGATCTCATGCAGTCGGCCCCAGGTACCACCGCCTCTGGGGGAAATTTTGCTTTCTGGTACCCTCCGGTAATGGTCCCTTGGCCGCGGATAGTAACGGACTCGGGGAATGGAAGAAGGGGGCCGGGTTCCTGAGCTGAGACCAGAGAAAACGTCACCTTCCCTGAGGAATGCCGAGGGGTGGGCATGTCCATCGCTGCGACGACGGTTTGTTCTCGGAGCCGAGTGGACAATTGAAGCATCACCAACGTCACTGGTCTGCGCACTTAAAGGCAACGGTGGGCCGCTATAGGCTGCTAATCCGAGCAAGTCGACAAGAAGGCAGGCTCGAAAGTCTTCAAGAGTAAATACTACATCTTTGGCTCCAGGCCGCCCCTGGATCTCAGACCAGGAACACTCGATAAACTCCGAGTGCTGGCGGCTTCTGGCCCTGGGACATGAGTAGAATGACAGCGACATCTCCTCGAACTTCGGACCACGGTAGTTCTCCGGAGAACACCTGCAGAAGGGTAAGAGCACAGCTCGAAGTTGTAGCTAAAAGGGCTTGCCTGAAGAGCGATGTCCCCGAAAAGAATATATGTCCTCCACTCGGGTGTGTCTTCCGGACCCAGGAAAAGTTGCTCGGGCGCGGACCACCTCAGGTTGCCTAGTAGACATTCAAAGGGAAGCCTGACAAAAGTCGGTAAGGCGCGCGTTGTGTACAAGCGATGGGCCTGACTCCGCGCTCGTCATAGTAGTTGAATCTATAGCCTAGGAGTGCGAAAAAGACGACCCAGATTCAAATTTCAGACGTTGATACATGAATAGGAGAGGCCCAAGTCGTGGGCACTCTCGTGGAAGTCACTGCCAGGATGTACTACTAGGACGCCGTGTTCGAGGCGCCCGCTGCCAGTGCATGGATCCTCGGACTGAATGCACAGGTTCCTTGGAGCTTCCTATTATGTTTAGTGACTGACAGATACGGAAACAGCAGTGAGAGATGATTGAGCTGCGTCAAGGTCGGCAAACTGCCTGCAAGGGCGTCTAATTTTGCAGGGTCAGGTAAGCACTGATCATCGAGAAGCAAGGCTAGACAGCCAGATCGATGACTCAACCAGTCATCCAGAAACTGTTGCACAGCTGGTCGCATGTTTAATGACCAGGTTGTATCGTTCAAGTTGTCGATATCGTTGGGCAAGTCCAGAAGGGCGCATGACCAGCGGTGTGTGAAGACGCCATCTCGAAAATAATAATGTCTAAAAGTGAAGGTTCGAGTCGACCGTCAAATAGTCCCATAGCAAATGTTTTTGGTGCGTAGATCTGCGGGCGCGGAATATCGTTGGGTCATGATCCTTTAGGCACGAAGAGACCGAGCACTTTAAACTTTTGAGAAATCTGGAGATCTGCGAGCACCTGCGAGCACAACATCATGTCCTGAGACAGTGAACAACGAGCTGGCGGCGTCGATGAGATATCATATTGGAGTCCAACCTGCAGCACTAGTCACTCGGTTCAGCGCAGAGGTTGTGGTGTGTTAATTTATGCAAATGGCCTTGTGTTGGGGTGGCACTCCCCGAAACATCCTTCCGTTCTTTCGAGACTTCAGACTTTGCACGCCCTCGCCACAGCATGGAACTGCTCACTATTCAGTGTTGGGTCCACGGTAACGATGTTGGAAGGATCTTTCCTGTCGAAATCTCAGGGGGGAAGACTGTCGGAGACCTCAAGAAACTCATCATGATAAAGAACAAGAAATCGGTGGACTTTCGTGATATAGACGCGAACGCTCTTGATCTCTACTACATAACCCTCCCTGATGATGATGAACGTCTCGAAGCCGAGCTCGATCAGATCAAGACGTCGCACAACTTCAAGTCACGTCTGAACCCGCGTACTACATTATCCAACCTGTTCAAGTCTGATCTGGGTGGTGATGGGATGCATCTCATCATCATCAAAGCACTTTTGTTGCCTGCTGGTGGTCGATTTTCCAGCAACTAAACCCCCTGTTGCCGTCCCGGACACGGTACTTAACTGTTGGGTGCGGGGTCAGCAGATCCATCAAATCTTCCGTGTCGAGACTTCTACGACAAAGACCGTCGGGGACCTCAGAAAAGTCACAAAGAACAAGACACCGGTGGACTTTGGTGATGTAGACGCGGATCATCTCACTCTTTACAAATTCATCCACCCTTTTGATGGTTCCCTGGAAAACGCTCTTCGCAACCTCACCCTCTCACAGCTGGAGAAACATTTGTGGGCTGTACATACTCTATCAGCGGTGTTCGAGCTGCCGCCAGTCGAGGGCTGTCTTCGCCTCATTGTCAGTATGTGGCATTTGTGATTGAAGTGTTGCCTCGTCAAAGACTCCTGATTCATTCGTAAGGCGTGTTCCTGGACATTCGCTGCTGGATACGAGGCAGTGATCCCGAGACGCATTTTTCATCCGAATCGCATCGGCTTGGATATGCTCAAGTGTTGAATACGGGCAGAAAGGCTCTTCAGCGACGTGCCCGTCGCTCATATGGAGCTGTACAAGGTATCAACGGCCGAAGCTGATCTCCAGGAGTGTCTCAACACTCTGGGTAAGGGTGAACTTCTCAAGCAGGGACAAGTCCTGTCCGCCGTTTTCCATGATGTCCCTTTCGGGGGGGAACCTCGTATTGTTATCGAAATATCCTCTGGTGCCAGTAAGTAGTTCTGCAGCCCTGTTGAATAGTGCTGATACCCAGGTGACCCCAGAAGAGGGCAATCTGATTCAAGCCGCGCGGAACAGCTTCTTCAATTTGTGTCCCCGGCAGAAGCCTTCCACTTTTGGACAACCTCCGTCATTCCGCAGCAAAAGAACGCGGCCAAGTATATATCCTGCGACCGTCCTTGCGACTCCGAGGAAACCGTTCCTGTAACGCTGTTACATCCAGTCTTCGGCAAGTTCCTTGATGACTGCCAGACTTACGAGATAACAGCAAAGGACAATGCAACCATCGAGCGTCGGATGAGGCAAGCCATGCCATGCTTGCACGATGGGGGGTTGACAAGGTCGGCAAGGCACTTCAAAGCTATGGCATCCATCTGACCGCCAGCAAAATCAAAAAGACGGGACACGAGATGGATGGCGATATGTCCATAAATGGTCATCGATACGTAATTGCCGAATTCAAGCAGGGAATACGTCTGCAGGGCCGCTGTCCCGTACTACCCAGAGTCGACGCGAGAGAACGCTCCTAAAATGCCTGCGTCTGCCGTACCGTGTTTTGTCTTGGTCGTTTTTGTTCGACCGACACACAGAATCAGACGACCGCCGCACGTCACATGGGTGCATTGCGGAATGCTCTCCAGTCGCTGAAGGAATATGATGAAAGCATGCAACCTGCAAGTGTAATTACCCCCCCACGACATCGCCTGGGCTCCCCCACCTGTTCCCACACCCCGTCAGTTTCACGTCACTCGGGGACGAGCGCCAGATAAAGTTCCAGTATCAGAACCAGCCCTTCGAAGAAAAGCTTCTTTTCTTCGGAACACGCCAAGATGACGGAGCTCGGATCTGTATCAAGTTTGCTCGACGTTGCTCGCACGAGGCTCATTCACACTGGTCATATGTCATAAGAAGGTAGATCACGAGGCATCAAGCAGAATGCACCCGAGGAGCAACCGACCCGAAGCCCCCATACGACGATGTGAGAGCTGTATATGCAGCCTCGAGTGCGTCGTTCGGGAACCTTCTCAGATCACGCAGGCGTCGCGGGAAAGTGTCGCTGAAAATGCATAGGTGCCCAGCTTCGTTAATAAACTTCTCCAGCATGGAAACCTGCTTAATGAAATCATCTTGTTGGCTGAGGAGTTGTGCCATGCAACGGCCTGTGCTCTCGAATGGACAAACAGGTGCACATTCTGTTTTCAATCCAGTGAGATCAAATCCTCGCTCCTCGAGAACAGATATCAGTCCTTTCAGCATGCAGGAAGCAGTGGTCATCCTCTGTGTGAGCCCTCGTCTTGTTTCATCAGGATTTGATTGGGGAATAAGGGTGTCATGTTGCTTCCATTGCTTTCCACTGTCTGATTTGTTCATCTCGAATGCTTTCAGTGCGTCGGGGGGTTTAAACCGCTTAGGTTCATCACTGTGATGTGGTTAGCAACTGGCACTGCCTAGAATACCAGAATTCGCATTGTGGCCAGAGGGCTAAGCCCAACTAACACTAAGCCATTGTCAAGTGGCGAAAGTTTCGTGCCACTACGATGTGCCCACTTGGTCTTCCCTCGGTAGACCAAAAAGTGAAAGCAACCGAGAGTCGTTTCATCTGTGTACCCGATCAATCCGGGCATCGCCATAACTCTGCGCGTAATAATGCTGTGGTGGCAATAATATGAGGCTCTGACAGCCTACTAGCGCTCATTAATATTCTCTCAGGTTGTCATGGGGGAGCATGGGAAACTGATCAAGGGAGGTCCGACGCCCTCTTCGACATCTCGTCGCTGTTTTCTTCTAACCACTCTTAGTGAAGGCAAGTTTCTACAATGGACTCGTTACAAGATTTATTCAACGATGCACGAGATTTTCAGACTGTTAATGTGCGTATTCCTACAACTGGATCATGATGAATTGAGTTGGCTGAACTGCAGCACGGGTTCCCCATTGTATAGTATTTCCAAGGTACGTCCGTTTCTTCATATTGGCGTTCCCTGACTGAAGCTTTTCGAAGTCTCAATTGCTATCCTGTTTGTAAGTAGCTCTCTCCTAGTACATACTACAAAGCCTTCTGGATGACTAAATGACTCAACGAGACAGATTTCCGATTACTTTTACAAACTTGAGGACGAGGCATGTTTAACGTCTACCACGAGATCCCGCCCCTGACCGAGACATAGCTCACGCTCGTTTGGAGTCGACGGGGCTGGAGTGTCGGAAAGGCTCTCTTTGTGTTGACAAGATACATCCCGTGGGTAATCATCCCAGTCATGCTGTTCAGTACGTACACATCCAGCATCTTGTTACTGTGTAGCTCATCTCCCTCGAACGATTTCAAAAGGCACCTTCACAACGAACTTGGATGTCCACGTAAGTGACCTCCTGCAAGACACGAGAAGAGTCATAAACAACACCACATTTGTTTTAGACATGTAAGACAGTGCTCTACTTTCTCGTCGGTGAGCAGCATACCGCTTCGTGCGGCGTTTCAGGTCGCTGATTGCGTTTTTGCAGTGCTCGATGCAGTCGCTATCGCTCTTTCGGAGGGTGAGTGGATCTATATTGCTGATCTCTTGACCTAAGCGCTGGCATTCCAGCCATATTTAGCTTCCGCGTGTACGCTATGTGGAACCGAAATATGACGGTTCTTGTAATCTTGTGCTGTACAACCACAGTGAGCTTGCACCTTCTTCTCGACATATCTTGGCTGTTCCGTTGATTTGTTGTTCAGGTGTTACTGGTGGCCTTAATATACATTTTCCAGTCGTATTTGCCCTCCGTTACGTGTAAGCACGTCACGGGTGATGACATCTCGCAGAACTAACCTCGTGCAGTTGGGGAACCCCCACTTCCCATTATTTTTGGGTGTCACGAGACGAGTGCTAATTCCGTCATTTTCGCATCTTTCGTGGTAATCATAGTCACTGAGGCAGGTCCGCTAAATATTCTGACAAGGGACGTGCACCAGCATTCATATGTCCTTATTCTTAGTGACCACCGCCCTCACATTGTATCGTGCATTCCGGCACTTCAGGGAGATGCCAAACGCCTTGATCCAAAATATGGCGCGTGATGGGATATTTTATTGCGTGACCATGTTCAGTACGTGTTCGCTGCAATCACCTCGTTGAGGGGCAGCTGAACGGATCCCCTATTCAGGCATGTCAGTCGCAAATGTCCTCGTCATCTTCCTCCTTCCCGTTCGTTTTTCCGCCTGCCGTCGCTCTCTCGTTCTCTCACCCGTCTTTTCAGATACAATACTCGCAGCTGTTCTCGACGTGAGTCCACCGGTTTCCTTGACTGGCTCATCTGCATCCTCCATCGATAATATGTGGCTCATACGACACATCCGCTGCCAGATACCAATCGGTAATGCACACCATTCTCGCGACACGAATGCAACTCCACCTCCGCAAGGTTGATCAGCGCACATACTTCATGGGATCACTCCAAGAATCTCTTGCGTCAATATCGTTCAGGAGGTCCGCCTTCCCGGCTGACATATAGGCTTGGGTATGGTCCGCTGGTGCGGGATGAACGGAAATAATGGCGGGATGTATCGCATTATTGAGTAATCTATTACGAACGTTTTTTTAGTGTGCTCCGTGGTAATTCGCGAAAAGCAGTGGTCTGCATCCGCCAGAGCCAACCTTCCTAGTGCCCCAGTTTATTTGGGCCCGAAGACTTCCGAAAGTCGTCGCGGCCACCGTGCTCATTCCAACCGACCTGAGGGAACCTGAAAAACAGGGATACCAACGGTTCAGAAGTACTGAGCTAAACATCTCAACTTTGGCTTGCTATTTGGGCCAAACTTGAAGTCTTGCACGTGTTTACCACCGAAATCTGGGACGCAATCCCCGTACGACCGCCGAAGAGAGGACAGAGCGTGACGAGTTCGAATGGGTGGGCAGCATCAGTCATGACTACCGACGAACGTCATTTGCCAGCATGAGCCAGCACACCGTGACATCATCGAACCTCCACACCATATGGCAAGGAGTTCCATCCGCATACGCTACAACCTCGGGGCTCTTCTTGGACCCGGATGTAACATATAGGGATTTGCCAGGATCCTGCAGCTGCCCGGTTGCCACACGATGATTACATCCACAGGTATAACGGCTGCGCTGGCTGTTCTCTTATAATGGCCTCTTCAGCCTCTTGCAATCGTGGCCATCCGACAACCTTCTGGTGGAGGGCAAGTCTATGCAATGAATTCATTACAGGCTTTGTTCACTGCCAATGTGTGTATTCCTAAAACCACATGGTAAGTTGAGTTAGCTAAGCTGACACTGACACCTCGTACAGTGTTTCAAAGGTACGTTCATCGCTTCATATCGGTGGTTTAACTAAAGCTTTGAGCTTTGTGTAGTGTCACTTGCTGCTCTGTTTGTGAGCAGCTCTCTCCCAGTCTGAGGCTTGCTGCACGACTGAATGCCATCAACGAAATAGATTTTCGATTACTTTTATAAGCTCGAGCATGAGGCATGTTTAACGTCCGTCTGTACATGGGGTATCGCACCTGACCCAGATATAACCAGGTGGCATTTATTTGGAGTCGCAAGGGCTGGAGCATCGGAAAAGCCCTCTTTGTGCCAACAAGATACATCCCTTTCATCATCATCCCACTCACGCTTTTTAGTACGTACACATCAAGCGTAGTGTATGGTTAACCTCTCTCTGATGATTTCCAAAGGCTCCTTCGCAGCAAATCCAAACTTCCACGTGAGTGAATTCCCACCAGATACGACGGAGTAAACTTCAAGCAACGCAACACTGCTTTAGACTTGTGGGACATTACAATACATCATCGGCGGTGAGTTGTATGTCGCTTCATTAGGCGTTTGTTTCACTGACTGCGTTTGTGCAGTGCTTGGGATAGTTGGTATTACTCTCTCGGAGGGTGAGTGGACATGTACCGTGGTCGGTTAATCTGAGTATTGGTATTGCAGTGGCCTTTGCCCTCCGAGCGTACGCCATGTGGAATCGAAATAGAGCAATTCTTGTGATATACTGCTGTGTCGCTGCAGTAAGGCTGCAACCCTCTCCTTAATTATCTTGGCTACTCTGTTGACTTTTGCGGCTCAGGTCTACGTGGCGGCCTTGGTATTCGTTCTTCAATCCTTTTTGCCCTCTGTTAAATGTAAGTACGTTACGTATGATGACCTCTCCCAGATCTGACCTGGTGTAGTTGGGGAACCTCCACTTGCAATCATTCCTGGGTGTTACAGGACGAGTGCTGGTTCTATCATTTTCGCGGCTCTCGTGGTCTTCATGTTCGCCGAGGCAGGTATGCGAAATTTTATATTCTGTACGACGTAAATCAGCACTCCTCTGACCTCATTTACAGTGACCACGGCCCTCACATTGTATCGTGCATACTGGTATTTCCGGCACACCCCCAATGCCCTGGTCCAAAATATGACTCGTGATGGATTATTTTATTGTATAAGCATGTTCAGTGCGCGTTCGCCGTAATCACCTCGTCCCGCGCCAGCTGAAACGACTTCCTCTCCAGGCATGTCAGCCGCAAATGTCTTCCTCATCTTCCTCGTCCCTGTTCGTCTTCTCGCTCTGCTTTTATTTCTGTTGCCTCACCCGTATATCCAGGTCCCATACTCTGACATGATCGCTGTGTAAGCTGACCACTTTCGTTGACTGGCGCATCCACATCCACAATCTCGACTTATGATATTTGGCTCATACATCTCCCCAGATACCAATCAGTAATGCATACGATCCTCGCGGCGCGAATGCAACTCCACCTCCGCAAAGTAGATCAGCACACTTACATCGTGAACCAATTCGCAGAGGAATCTCTAGCTCCAATATCGTTCACGAGGTCCGCCTTCCTGGCCGACATATAGGGGGTCCTATAAAAGGTAGGGTGTGGTCTGCTGGTGCGCGACATCGAGAAGAATAGACAAGCACAATGTATTCCTTGGACAATTTATCAAGAGTGTTTCCATAGTCTGCTCTGAGGTTATGTGGAGCTTCCTCTACCATAACCATAATCTTGAATTTTTCTAACATCCATGTTTGTCATAACTGCCTTGCTCATTCCAACTTCCATGCTAGCTATGGAACAGGATGCACAGACTGGCAGGATGGAACTTGTGATGGAATGCTATCTCATCTTTATGGTGACAAAGTACAGTGAACTCTGGAACTGGAATGCCAACTCTGGGATCTCAGAAACCTGGAGATCATGACTCCACTCCACTACTATGTGGAACTGCTTGGAGTCTTGGAGTCTTGGAGTTCACTTGGAATCTGCCTGGAGTCTCTGGAAGTTGTGTGGACTGTCATCCTACTCTATCACCCTTTCCTTATCATCACTCCTGAGCCTCCAGGGGCATTCCATCATTATCTTACATCACTGAGTTTATTTTATACCTATTTACTACCCATTGACAAAAACTATAATAGGGCAGTGATTGCCCAGACTACTAGGGATTAACTAGAAGTAGTAAATAGGTATAAAGTAAACTCACCTCAGCCGCTGCCAAAGAGGGGCAAAGAACAACTGAGGAATCCAAAGTCAAAACTGAGTATATATATGTAGTGGAGTGGGTGGAGAAGTGCTCGCTAATGATAATAAAGGGAATAGGAACAGGAACAAGGGGGAAATGGGATTAAGTGATGTAGGAAAGTGATAGAGCATCCCTGGAGGCTCAGGAGTGATGACGAGTAAAGAATGATGAGATGTAATAAGAGTCCACGTGAATTCCACATGGATTATGAGCGGGCACTGAAACTCTGAGCGGATCCACCTGGCGGCAGAGCAGAGGTACGAACTCCGACATTCCAGAAATGCGGAGTTGGTGTTCTGGTTCTGGAGTTCACTGTATCTTGTCACCCATAGCTAATCCCTAGTAGTCTGGGCAATCACTGCCCTCTTATAGTTTTTGTCATATGGTACTTTGATCACATATGCTTATCTTGAGACATTTACATAGAAAACTTATAATACAGCACAGCATGAATGCAGCATGTATATTTCATGCAGCACATTGCTGTGGGAGCACTCAATTTTCAATATACTCAACCCCACTAGGGATAACCCATACTCTTTGACTCTGATAATTCATATGTTTTTGGAATTTCCAAGTTGGTTTGCAGGGATTTGATGACATCTGTCACTCTCATATTGTGCTATCATTATGACAAGTGCTTAGAGCAACATGGTGAAAATCATGATTTTGAATCATTTACTGTGCTCTTGTCAGGGGGACCTGAAATATCTGTGGAAAAATCATTCAAAGGGGCAGGTGATAACAATGGTAGGGTACCACACATGCTTTAAGACTTGTATCTCCTCAAACTTCTCAGCATACAAACATGATCAAAAATCACTTGCAATCTTGCCACCTGAGGAGAATAGTGGCTCACAAGGTACAGATGATGCAGGGATTGCACTGGCATCTTGCACAGTCTTTGCAAGTGTAGGATATTCAGATGCATGTTCCTTGCTTATATTAAGTACAAGAATAGAAAGAAAAATAAAAACTCACTGACCACCATTGGACACCGTCCATGTCTTTCATCACATCATGTGGCAAGTCATTGAGGTACTGATGTAGCTTGGCAGGCCAGCCCATGGTTTGCATGCCCTTGTTGGCTCGCCTACTCAATCAAAATCCACTGGTGATGGTTGAATTCTGACTCAATTGGGTGTTGTAGTCCTGCAGCTGATGGAAATGTAGGTAGTCTCATAGCCCAAGACTTGGTTGTCACCTCTTTGGACTTGTTCCAATACTCTTCCATTGCACTTTCAATTACCTTCATTGCCTCATCATGCCAGTTGACTGCATTTGGGTTTCCTGCAGTATGTGCTTGTGCCAGCTCCTCTGCTTCACACCACTGCATCTTGATGTAGTCAATTCTGTAGTATGGGTGGAAAATGACAAGGTTAAATAGATATGTCTTGCCAAGCACTAGGATGTAAATGGGTTTGTTGTTGAACTGGTTGTAGTACTTGCCAAGCTTGTCAAGACCACTTCATATTGCTGACTGGTATAGCATGAACTGTAGGCAGTGTTGTTTTACTTCCCATGCTGTTTGGATTTCTTTGAAGGCAGGAATTGCATGGATTAAAGTTGGCCGCTTTTCATTTGAGAAGTGTTGTTGTAAATATTCAGTGTCCTATTCAAGTGTGTGAGTTAGACTTGGAAGACAATAAAAATCAAAATACCACTATGACAGAACAGGTATCATTGATCTGCTCCCAGTCGGATGCTTTGAGTGAAAATGCTGTCCATGTGATGCACTTCATAATCCAGCCCTTCCATCTGATGGTTGTGATTGGCCCATAAAGTTCATTGGCTGAGGCCAAGAACAGGTTGATGGCTTGGTGGTGCTTGTAGGATCAACCAAGCATACCCTGGGCCATGCCCCATCCATTTTTGCTCTGTAGGGGAATGGTGAGTGCCAACTGGGTACCACAGTTGACCTGGAGAGCTTGAAAGTATTCAATGTGCTGACCACAGCACTGTATTTATTGAAATATCAGTGAGCATGAACAAGCAATGTAGATGACACTATGTACCTTGATAGCAAGTGTTTGAATTGCTGAGATTGTATTGAATGAGCTGTTTAGCACATGGTTGTTGGGAAGTGTGTGGTTGAACTCCCAAATGGCAGTTGCAGTTTCAAGTGAGGCTATCTTGGTTATGAAAGGAGCCCATGTAGTCATATTTTCCGAGAGAGACGGCTGGCCCGCCCTGACAATTTCA
>KN825324.1:0-22179 GCA_000827395.1 Paxillus rubicundulus Ve08.2h10 | reverse complement strand
TAGAAGTTACAAGTCATTGCTCTGCTTGGGCAGAGCAATGGGAACAAGCTGGAATGCTCAACCGAGTTGGTATCTAGGGTGAGTTGAGGCGTAGAATTGGATGGGATAGGTTAGAAGTGAAAGGAAGCGCTTGTTAGCGCTGTATGAACAAGATAAAGTGTAAAATGTGCACAGAATGCGAAATCACCACAAGTAACACATGCATGCTTCCTGAGTAGAAATGCAGGAAATCGGCCATTTTCTCTGTTAACGTTGTTCCTCTTTCTAAAATGCGGGAAATGAGCCCGCAACAGTTCCTTCAGTTATCCACCTGTAGGGAGAATTATCTGTCCTCTTCATGTATTTTGCAAACTCATCCAAAGAATTGACTCAACCTTTGCTTCGTCAACCGTGGCAAGTAGTGACTCGGAGCTACTGCCGACGCCACCCCTTCATGCAGCTATCGTCTGGATGAAGCTACACGGACTCAACCTCCGCACCATCCACCGGCCGAACATAACCCGCCTCCACAATTGTGTTAAACCCAGCAACCTCACAGAGTCCGTCAGGAATACTGTCAGGGTTGATCTCTAGGTTGAGCAGGCTACGCAGGATAATCAGTGCCCCTAGCTTCGACGAGATCGTGTTTCCTTCTTTGCAACGGGGACTGTGGATGCCTTGGAGAGCGTCAGCTGAGGACCAACCAAGCGGATGATCCGCCTCGTCCGACTTACAATTGTCGCAACCTCCCTCGCAGGGACAACTGTCCACGGCATCGTGTGCTTTACGCAAGATTTCCGAGGCTGCAGAGAGAACGGGTTCAGCGCACTCGAAGACAGAGACAACTAACACGCTTACCGTGGTCGAAACCCTGAGCTGACACACCGCTCTTACCCGAAGCATCGTAAAAGATAAGCCTGTCGAATGCGCGCCAGCACGATCGGTATCCACAGCATTTCCACCGCAATCATGAACTTACCTCGCTGGCCGTTTCCGCGGTGACTCGCTGTGCTTATACTCTTTCTCAGCCGCTTTACACTCCGTCCTTAGTTCTGCTGCCAGAGCGAAGTGATTCATCCACGCGTGACATGCTGCATGGATGGCCCCGGCGGGCTGCAGGTCCTTTGATCGCAGTAAGGTGAGGACGCCCTTTGGCACGTCAAACCAGAAACCAGAGCCCTGCCTCTCCCATGGAGGGGTATCAATGTCGACGGTGTCTAGAATTTTTTTGTTTCTAGAGCTGGTGTGAGATCCGAGTTATGGGAGGGCGGAGTGGGTCGTACCTGATTTTGTAGAAGCCTGGCGGACCATCAGAGTGAGCCAGGGCACGTATTTCGAGTACATACCATAGACAACAGTCAGCACGTCTACCCCTTCAGAAGGATCAGCCTACTAAAGCGGTGACGCGTTGTGTTGTTTACTTACGTCCGAAGTATGCCAGTTGTGGGGAGTTTGGAATCGCCTTGATGCGCCAGGTTTGTTTCGCGTCCGCATCGCTACGGGGTTTCTTCGTCAGCTTGAGGTGCTCAAGGCAGACACCGCATGACCATGACTCACGTGAAGTCTCTGTGAGGCGCCTTGTGAAGTTATCCGTCGTCAGGTGAATTGACCTACCTCGGAGAAGTAATCCAGTTGACGTCTGCTCTTACGAGCCTTGCCATCTTCGTGTCGTGACTGACTTCTTTCACCTGAGAAATAATGAACTCCGAGAGGTATCGTCTTGCAACACAACAGACGCACGATGAACGTCAGGCCTTGATGCAGGAACTAAGCGGAACAAACGTGAGCGACTGTGCTTCAAACGACGGATGAAAAAGAAATCCTTACTACACCTCCTTCGTAGACCTCGAAGAGCGCTCGAGATAGCTCGATCTCTTCCAATATATTGGGCACCCCTTGCCTTTCACCAATCCTCGTGATGTCCACTAGTGTATATTTCTCCTCTTCAGCGCCTCGGATAGACACGTGCCTCGCGGGATAAGGTAGGAACTTGGGGTGGGTGTGGTACCTAGTAATTAGTTGAGGGTCGGTAAGCTAGGCTCAATCGCCACTGGACGCCGCTTGCTCACCAGTCATCTTTATCCTTGATCAACTTCGTGTCACACAACTCAACGAGGTGGGGCCCGAAGTAGACTTGATCGTCCCTGCAAAGGGGCATTTCCTGCGCCGCACAGTGAAGGTGAGCCTCGATGACGAATTTATTGTCCAAATCAACCATGAGTTCGTCCACCGCTTTATTGTACAAGTCATCGGGGTGATTGACGTAGTGCTTGTCAATGGGCAGGTTGTCCGACACCAGGACTGCGAGTGAGTCGCGTGCCCTTCGTCCGGCTCGTCCTGCCTGTTGGCGCTAGATGCGGTGTTGTAGCCGTCATTCAACCGGGAACTGGGGAGATGGAAACTACACACGAAGTTGGCTATACCGAACGGAAAGCCGAGCATGATGACTGCATCCAGGACACCGATATCGACTCCGAGTTCAAGAGCATTAGTCGCAACGATTCCGAGTAGGTTCCCGGAGAATGCTTCCTTCTCGATGCGTCGCCGATCCTGAAGTCCCTTCGTTAGCTACCTACTGAGAACAAGAGGACACTTAATAACCTCCTGAGAGTAACCTACGGAATGGTGCGTTCGTTACTCTGATCTGTACTAGACATAGTGTGTCACTGACCTCCACGGTACGGCATGACCTTGGCGAGAATGTCCAATCGTCCCTCAGCACTCAGCTCCATACGAAGAGTCTTCATCGTCTGTTCGAAGACATTGATGACTTACCAGAGAAAAACACAGTGGAAGCAATGACACTCACCAACTCACACGCTTTCCGAACCTAGTGCCCGTCCCCTCATGGTTACTCCCCCGTGCAATCGAGTATAATTTGACACACCTTACAAAAAAGAATCACCCTGATTCCCCGCTCCATCAAAAATCTCATGAGGCGTGTCGCCTCTGATATGGAGCTATGTCGACCAAGCCCACGGGCTTCGTCATCGGTATAGGGTCGGTCCCAGATAAGGTAGTCTTTGAGTCCAGACGGAGCACCGTCTTCGGTGATTTCTTCGACTTCCTTTGTTTGAGCGGAAAGTTAGCATCCAAGAGATATAGAGGGTGAGGTTGCGCACTTCGATACCGAAAAGGCGTTTCATGTGCTGTGCGGGCTTAGCGATCGTCGCACTGCACGATACGAATATAGTTCGCCGATCTATTGTTTTGTCGTTAGGAAAATGGTGGGTAAATAGTCGAGATACTTACTCCCAACCGCTGCACAGACCCGTCGGAACCGCCTAATGATTTGTGCGACGTGGCTGAGTAAAAGTCAGCTCCTGGCCTTGCAATCAATAGATTGACATCGCCATACCTTCCGAATAAATCAGCGTAGTAATGCAACTCGTCGACAGCCAAAAGCTTGAGGTTTTTCAAGAAACTACGGAATAGTAAATGGCGAGGAACGCCGTGACACAGACAACAGCACAAACGTCCTCCAAAGCTCTTCATGAGGCAGAATTGATGCATGGATCATGTCCTAGACATGTATCAGTGTGGAAATCCTTGAACATCGTTGCAGAGCGTACGTACGAAGTTAGTAAATATGACGGACGCGGTCTGCCGGATCTCTGTCAGGCATGTTATGTTACCACAATGCCTAGGCTATGAAGTCAGAAAACGGACCGGCTCTACGTTCCTGGGGGGTGTCTCCATCATACGTAGCTACATTGATATGCTGGAGGCCAGGACATGCCCACAGCAGCTGCTCCAGGGCACTCCTTTGGTCTTGTGCCAGAGCCTGCATAAGGATAGTTTGCTGACAAGTTCGATCGAGTATCGTTGTGCCGCACTCACTTTGGTTGGGTATACAAAGATGGCGGTTGTGCTAGGATCTTCTTCCAAGAGTCTTAGAAGAGGAACCTATAACGTTCACTTGAGCACCCGCGTCTCGTCTCAGCACCGTTGAACAGTAAAATACCTGGTAGATAACGCTCTTGCCAGAGGCAGTACTAGTCGAAACGATCACATGTTTCTTTGTCGCTACCGCATTGATAGTAGCGGCCTGGTGCAAATACAATGAGGTAATTTTCCTAGAGTCTCGGAGCGCCTGCTGTATTGACTCAGAGAGAGGTTCATCAAGTGTCCCTAAAAACAACCGCACGTCACCGATTTACAACCACCGCGAAAGAGGAAGACGCATACCTTGTCTTGCCTCCCTCGCTTCGAAAGTCCGTCGGTCGACAATTTGGTTCCTATACCAATCTTGTTCTTGAATCTCCCGGATGACTTCATCTATGGAATCTCGTTCTTCGGGACTTGGAATTTTTGAAGCCTTGGGAGGTTCTTTTGCCTTTGGATTCACAGGGATGTGGTCCCTAGCAGCGGCTTGCAGCAGGTCAACTGGGTCTTCACCCGCTGGTGTCGCGGAAAGGAGCCTATGGACACGGTAAAGAGGGGGCACAGCAATGTAAAAGTAAAGGTTACTTGTTGACGGCACATGAGAACCGCTCATCGCGATTCTCGATCAAATTTTTCGTCTTCGCGAGGGACATAGCAGGAGGGAGCGATAATCCAAGGCTATCGGACGAGGAACATCAAATTCATTCTTCCACCACTTATCACACCTCTCAACCCACCCTGACTGATGCTTCTTCCCCTTTGAGTTCTCTGCAAACTCCAGGATAAGAACGTGTTCATCTTCTTCCATCCCAGGAAGCTGGGACGAGGACAAAGGGCCCTGACCAGATATGGAGAAGTCTGGACTATTGCGTCGGCCGAGGCTTTGCATCACCGTTTCAGCATGGATGCGGATCTCGTTTTGAGGTATATAGGCGAATTTGATGAGGTCGGGGAGGAGGGCTCTGGGTGTTGGCAGTTAGAGTGTGTTACATTGTTGTGAACCTGATGCTCACTTGAGTTCGGCAACTCTTGCAAGATCTAAAGGTCTGGTGGCTAGATTTGAACGATAGAAGTGTCAGTGTAAACTTGTCTTACCCTTTTAAAAGACCTTCGACGGATGAGCGAACCGTTGGAAAGGTGGTCGCAAGGTGCTTTCGTGAAGACACGAAAGCGAGTACAGTGTTGAGCGCCTGAACAGATTAATGATAGAGATAAACTATTAATTGATCACGAGTCAGCTACTCACTTTGAAGACCTATAACAGCGAACGTCGAGTTCACAGATAAACTGTGGTTGTGAGCATGGTAACGGGATTCAACATACCTTGCGAAGCTACAATGATGCCACTTCAGATTTATGGAAATGTCATTTACTAGATATTACACACATCCTGGAAATATTCAGGCCAGACAACATCTTGCTTCTGGTTCCCATTCGGCCTCGCTGACGTTCTCGGTTTCTTGGCTGGTTTCTTCGAGCTGCCAGCACTGGAATTTGCGGTTTCCTTGCGCTTCATGACTTGAGTGACTGAGGCCCACACCCGTTGAGATGTCACGGCTGTCGCTGAGCCCTGAAGTTACTGACTCTGTCTGGGGTTCAAAGGCTGAGTTAGGAGCATTGATCGACGTGACGCGACGCGCTGTGACGTGACTCGCCGCTTTCGGAGTAACGTGACACTCATGGGTTATGTAGTTACAAAGTCCTGAAGACTTCGGTGCGACTAACTCACACAATGCGCTCCCTCCTTACCCGCCTACTCCCAAAATCCTCCCTCAACCCGAACCGAATCCACTCTCCCCCGCTCACCAAAAACCAAGAGAAAGCCTTCAAAGTACCACTCATCGAGGTCATGCAAAGACGACAAACAGAAGCGGGCGCTTCCTGGCCACAAAATTTGCGTATTGAGCCTATTATGTCGAAGAGAGCCATTGGGAAGGCGCCGAAGCCATTCAGGGCGATGTTGAAGAAGATGTTGACAGAGCGGTAGGGCTAATGGAGTAGGAAAAACTTCGGCAATGTGCTGGTAGGGTCTTTTGCACTTCATTTGCGCGTCACTGAACTCGTTTTCCTACAGACTACCAGACGCGTGGGACATAGATATTTGCAGGGCCTCATCTCGCCGAGCCCCAATGTCCACCGGCTTGCATCCTGGTAGCTTTTTTGATACTTTATCCAACCAGGCGTGAGGTCAAACCAATCAACTCTGTAATCATATTAGCCTGGCTAGCTTTGTCGCTCGAAAGCACAATGTCTTATTTCATACAAGTACAGTGCTACTGAAGCACTAATTAGCGCTGGTGTGTTCAGCAGCAGCCTCCTTCCCCTCCTCAAACACCCTCTCTAGCAGCTTATTAAACCGCACCACATGCTGTCCCAGTACCCCATGCCCCGTTTTCTCCCAGAGTTGATACTCTGCCTCTGGCATGTGACTCTTGAGGTACTCTCCTTCCGAGTAATGGACGAGGTTATCCTCAGCAGCGCTGAGAATGAGCACTTTGGGTATTGTGGCAGAGATCTTGCGTAGTCGCTCTGGTGTCACTCGGTGGGTGATAGCTGCTGACATTTGGCCGAGGGACCCCATGAGTGTTTGAGGCTTAGTGATTTCGATCCTGCGATACAAGACCTGGCGGCGTAGAGGATGGCTATGAGCAAAATCCGCTCTGAGCACACGTGAGATACCCACTTCCGATTGGACGTCTCTATTCGTCCGACCCTCGGGGTCGTCTTCTGCCTTGGCATCCAACCATTCAGCCGGGAAGAGCATATCAAATGCAATGGGAATCCTCTGTTTTCGATCGGTTATTGTGAGAAGTCTGTTGTTGCAAGTAAGTTAGACAGTAGGCGCTGAACACGGCACTAGGTGACCTTGCAAATCGCAGGACGCCTTTCAACTAGTATAGCGATCAATACGCAAGTTTTCTTCCAAAGCATTGTTGAAATCTTACTGAGGGCATATTATTCCAAGGGCGCCCTCCTGCACGCGTCACCACGAGACTCAAGGACACGATTCGTTCCGGAATGCGGTATGCGAGCTCTGCGCAGGGTTAAGTTGTGCATATAGTCGGAACTACCTAACGAAATACCTTGTGCGATCATTCCTCCTAAAGAAATGCCGACAATGTGCAAGTCGCGCTCAGCAGTCCATCCGAGGTAGTTGAGCAAGCAAATAATGTCCTCGGCCATACCAGTCGTCCTATGATCAGTTCAGCAGCTTTCCAAAAGGTGTAACCGAATGCATACGTATATGGTCCTCTAGGCGTGCCGCTCATGCCCGCACCCCTGTTGTCAAAAACGAGAGTAGAGCACTGCTTCGATTTGCCAAAGTGCTCGACCTGGGGAAGCCACGCAAAGCATGGGTTGTTCAAACTGAACAAAGGCAACCATAAGTGCCGAATAAATGAGCCTTTCAGTGGAAGTCTACCCCATGATAAGAACTATTTTCTGTGGACCGTTGCCGTGCACTTCAAAGTACAACGAATGACTTTCGAATGGTTCTCCCTGGTGGCGTATCTGGGTGACAGGACACAGGCCCCGACGCGTGCATGTGTGTGCGTCGAACATGGTCTGATATTCAGCACCTACTTCTTGGTCTCCGAGGTTTGCCATTGTGGACATTGTGTCGTGGTGGATGTCGTGGTGGAAGCAGTATGACCCCTGTTCCGAGTCGCTGCCTGACACGTCCGAGTCGGCTCTGTGTCGCCGCGGCAAATCACATGGTGATGGCATAAGAGGTTCTCACGGTGACTGAGCCCCACCGTGAGAATGTATGGGCAAAGTGCAGGCAGGATGCCGAAAGGCCCCTGTGTGCCCGAGCGACCTGTGGGTCTAACAAGGTGGAGCCTCCCACCCCCCACTCGTTCTACCCGTTTGCAACCAATCCAGCCTGGGGTAGCCACTCTCACATGGTCGTGGCTATGACTTGAGTCAAATGCCTGGGTAGGGCATTAGATTGGTAGTTGGTGCCCTAAGCATCGGCCAGATGGACTAGTGGTAGGGGCAGTGGCTGTAAGCCCCCTGATGATAAACCGCTTCCTCCGCTTTCTTTTCCTGCCCCTTGTCATACTGTAGATGTGATCCACGGCCCTCATCTTCGGAGAGGGGCGTCCCGACGGATGACTAAGCAGGTGGACAGCCCGGCATGTTCTCTTGTGCACACAGACTAGGTACTGGGGTCCTCGTGCCGAAGCCACAGTACTAACATCCAAGTGTCACGCGGTCAAATCTGTTCCCCGGGCCGGACGGATGGCCAACGTCGCAAGAGGTAACTGTTCCACCTCATCACCCCGCATATATGACCAGGATCATATCTAGTTCAACACCCAGGCTGGTCTATTTATCATCTACCAACGAGCTCCAAACCTGAAGCGCCCACCGAAATTGTGACCTTCGTGTTTATCTTGCCTTCACGGACGCGATGGCCTTGAAGTCACTAACCCGTGGGTGTCTAACTTCCAACCTGCGTGGTTCGCTCCCTTACCTCGTCGCACCAGATGTCCTCCTACCCCTCTTGATCTTCCCCTTCCTCAGTTTGGCAGCCATACAGCTCATCTTCGGCTTATCCCTCTACCAGAACGGTCTCGAACTCAAACTGAACGCAATATGTGACCCCACCACAGGGCTTGACTTGCACCCCTTCCGTCTCGCGTACACGGACAGACCAGGCGTCGATAAAGTCCTCTGCGGCATGGTGGCTTTCTTTCACACACTCATGGACCCATTTTACCGCCCCTTGGTCGCGGAGCTGTTCACGACACTCGCGGTCTTGACCATCATCCCATTCGCCGAAGCCGCGCGTGAAAAACGTCCGTTCGTCTTGCGCGGACCCGCCGCCGTCTGCATAATGTTCCAGCTCGCATCGCTCGGTGTCGTCATGCCCCTTTACTCCCTCCTGTTCGTGGTCACCGGTGCAGCCTCTCTAGGGTCAGGCCCCCTCACTACCCCCGGCACAAAAGTCAACCAGGCCAATGCTGAGGCCCTCCTCTTCGCTCTCGTCCTTGGTTACGTCGTCCCCACGCTCTGCATGCTCGTCTACGAGGACCCCATGCTGACAGCCATCTGGCAGGTCTTCCCGCTCCTCACTGAGCTCTCCCAGTTCGCACACAGGGTGATACGCCCCCCCTCGAAGTACATCGAGTCGGGGCACCGGACCGTGATGGCGACGTTCGGGCTGGTCTTTGTGGCCTCGGCGGCCATGCATGCGACGTACGTGTGGCCGTTCTTCGGGAACTGGGAGGGACTCAGGGCCATGGTCGTCCCCTCGCTGGGGGCGCTGGACCCTACTGCGACGTCGTTAGCGGAGAATGTGGTGGCGTTCCTTAAGTGGGATTTCATCATTGGTGCTGGATCGACCATGCTATCAACGCTGTGGATGGCAGACGACTTCGTCCAGTGTTTGGCCATCGTTCTTTGGCATGGCGTTGCGACTGTCCTGCTTGGGCCCGGGGCAGCTGTCGCTGGCGTGTGGCTCTGGAGGGAGGCAAGACTGAACGGCGGTCAAGTAGCGAATGTTCAGAAGAAGACCCAATAGAGTGTAATGACTACTAGTAGTTAGTCGATCGAACGTCAACCTATACCTAAGTTATACCTGGCATGAATGTACCAATTGTTGAATACAGGGCACGTCAACAATCGAAATAGTATTACACAGCCAAGAAGGAATAGCATATGCGATAGAAAAGACAGCTACAATACTCGCTCTCGAAATACCCCATGTCCCGAAGTCTTACCGCTTCCCATTCGCTTTGGGCTTTGGCTTAGCAGCTGCTTTTTTCTTCTTCGGTCTATCATCGTCCGAGTCGTCCGAGTCCCCACGACTCCTGCCAACATCCGTTCGCTTCGAATCAGCTGTTCAAAGACCGCAGTGAGCACGCAAAAAAGGGTCGCAGCGGAGAGCAAAGTGACTTTGGTCTTACATTTGGCCGCCTTCCGCTCAAGCTCATCCCAATCATCACCGTCATCACTCTCATCATCAAATGACGCACTCCCAGAATCAGCGCTCGCATCAGAACCGTCGTACTCGCTCTCGTCGGCGCTGCTCTGTTCCGAGACTAGATCCTCGGGGTCAGCTTCGAACTCGGATTCTGTGTCTGATTCGGCTTCGGCATCGCTCTGTAGTGGACACCATGTGCGTTACGTGAGTGGTAAGAACGGGAGAGGGGAGCGAAGACGTACCTCAGCACCACCACCGCCAAGGAAACTCCATCCGCCTTGTTGGAAGAAATCATAGGGGCTCTCATTGATCGTCTTCATGATAGGACCCCAGTTCAAGTTAACAGGACCTTCGCTTAGCGGAATATCGACGGAGCTACATGCAGCATGCACTCGTCAGCAACACGAGTTATAGCCACCCCACAGGAAGAAACACCCACTCGAGCCAATTCTTCACATCATCCAACTGGGCACTCGGTATCGAGTTTATGTGAAGTGGTGTTTTAGTGAAGTCTTTGAAGATGAGAACAAGATCAAATTGTTTGAGGGTGAATTGGACACGTTCCAGAGATGCAATTTCGATCTCGTTGAGAGTGACGACAAGGAAAGGTGGTTCGACGAGGTGGACGAGGCACTCGGTTGTGGGCTGCAACCGAACGTTAGTTCGGAAAGGTACACCTTCGAAGGACAACTCTCGGAAAGGAATGTCAACCTCGAGGGTTTCGCCAGTCTAAACAAATCAATCAGTTCAAGGTAGAAGGTTCGCGCAAACCACGAAATGAAACCCACAGAAGTCGAAGCAGCTTCTACAAGTCGTTCAGCAAAGAGCTTGAACTCCTTGTTAAGCATTTGTCTCCGTTTCCGTTCCTGTTGCTCCATCTCGATTTCGTCCTCGTCACCGTAGCGATGCTTCCGCTTTCGGTTACCAGTTTCGTCAAATTGGACGTCAGAGGCCTCGCGGAAGAATTGGATGTCCTGTGCAGCGATCCGTTAGTTCGGAAGTTTCACTGGCTGGAGTGCGCGTGACTTACATGTGCCTTCTTCTTACCAATCATGATAGGTGCCCTGAGATGAATGTGGACAATAACAAGAAGTTCCTTGTCACAAGGTTGGAAGAACAAATGTTTAATGTTGCTGAACAACACATCTGTACAAACTCGATCAGCAGGGGAGAGCGCACGCCACGTGCGGCGACGTACCAATTTTCTGCGAACCCATAGGTGACTGGTACCGCAGGCCGTTCTGGTGGATCTCAACCTCGCCTGGCAAACGCTTGCCATCAAGCGCAGGCCGCACAAAGACCTCAGGAAGTTTGTGTGGCCTCCTCCCCTTGAGCTCTACCAAGACGTCCTGTTCAATCACATCCGCCATTTCCTTCTTCTGTTGCTCTCGCTTGTTGACTTCTTTCTTCAAATCCGTGATCTGCTTCGAAATCGTGTCGAAGCGGTGGCCATCTAGCGAGCGATAGGTCACGGAACGAACAAAGGTTGCATCAGGATCTTCGAAGGGCTATATTTGGATTTACCTGTTAGCCCGTAGGGGGATCGACAGACGGAAACTTACAGTGTCGTCCTTCTTTCCAGCGAGCTGGCCTGGAGTCTGGAAGTTGATGCGCAGGTAAGTATAGTCGCCTTCGTCGTTCTTGCTGACATTTTTTATGGTATTGATATGGAAGGGGACGGCAAAGCCGTGCATAGGAAGGATGATTGTTTGCGCTTTCCGGTCCACGGTTACCTTCAAATTCTACGTATCAACACGGACCGTCGGTTCAAAAATGCATTAGGCGACTCACCCTCAAGCTCTCAGCCTCCTTGGGGAAAGCGCCCTCTCCCTTATAGCTCTGGAACCGCTTCCAACTCTTCCCTTCCTTCTCACCAGCTCCACCACCCTCCTCCGAATACATCGCTAGACCAGCTGCCTGAAGGTTAGCATGCAATTCACCCTGGTGTTCCTTGATCTTCGCAGCCGTCGTCACCAACACCTCTTCCTGAGCGGCACTTCGTGTCTTGTTTCGCAGGACTTTACCGCCGACGGTCTTATTTTTTACGGGTGAACCGTTGGCGAGGGGTTTGGTGGGGGCCTGTTTGGTGGTTTTTGATGGTCTTTCTTCGTCCTCGGCTGTATTCAGAAAGAAGAGTGTGTCTTTTGATGACTTGACGCCTTCAGTGAGGAGAGTAGCCTTGTCGGGGCCAACTCGGACGGTATCCACGAGGTGCAATGCATACCTAGGCAAGATGTGTCAAAATGATAACTCATATGCGCTGAAAAAAAAGCGAGTACTTCTTCCCAGACTCGTCCAAAAGATCAGAGAACCCGAGCGTCAAGTTAAATACCATGTTCGTCTTAATGTGACGCCCGTTTTTAGGTGAAAGAAGGTATGCTGAATCTCTGAACTCGATACCCATCTAATGTTCAGTTAGCGCCTTTCGGTTTGTTTGGCGCAAGCACTCCGAACGTACCCCTGAGCCGAGATTCTTAACGAAATTCTTCTCCAGGACTGGTTTCTTCACCCTGACATATTCTAGGGCATGTTGATAGATGTCGCGCGCTGTCTTTCCATCCTTCATTTCCCGGACTATCTCGGACTGTAGTGAAACCAAGAGGTTATAGATTTCTTCTTGTTCCTATTGAAAAGCTAAGGACTATCCAATGTAGGGTTGGCACAGGTACCTACCTTCGAGGGATCGACGATAATGCTACGCCCAAGGTTTGCACAATAAGCCTTGTAACGCATCCCAACGGCAATGAGGAAGACACCCTTGTGAGCTATAGGGTCTGTAGATGATTCGGCAGTTGATCGGAGGTCATAACCGGTGCTCGTCGAGCGGGACTGGATAATTGGACTATAGCAAAATTCCGTCGATGCCCAGTCGACCTTGACGAAAGCGAATGAGCACCACATAGCGGAACACTCGATGAAACCACGCGCACATCGTTGAGCCCTCGACCCTTGCTCCAGACTTTCATGTCAGGGCCTTTTGCGCCCTCTCCATCCCCTGTCCCTATTCGTGTCTCGATTTGGCCAGCAAATTGCTCATGCGAGATCTTGGCTTCTTTGTCCAGTATCGTCTCCAGTTTGACTACGATGTGGTGAACAAGCAGTGTCGACGTGAGGTTTGCCGCGGTGCGAATGGTTTTCTGCCAGATCAATATCAGAAGGAAGGCGGAAAGCTTTGTGAGGGGTCGCCTCACTAGTTCCTCTTCGTCTTTGACGGCCATGAGCACCGACAATGCTGGGGCCATATCCACTTGTTCAGGTTTTTTGGCAATCTTGTCAATGCCTTGGTTCCATTCGCTCATTAATTTTCCGCCATAGGACTCCTTGACGAGAGTGGCAACGCGCTTGTGAGACGAGTACGCTTCGATGAATCTCGGAAGGGCATCCGTTGGTGGCTCTTTCGCCTTTGCTTGAATGAGTATCTCGACCGGAACGGGAGGGTTGCCATCTTTAATCTGTTGTAGGAATTTGGCTGAGATAAAACGCGTGTTATTATACACGGACTGGCACCGCGGTGCATCGAACAGCTGATACGCACCTTTGCTGGCCGAACACAATACGGATATCTTGTCCTTCTCGAACAACAGAAAGACGGACGGAAACTCGTATCCTAAAAGCCACGTCTACACGAAACCACATCGCGTAAGCTGACTCGAGTGCTAGGGCATGCACGGCTCTGGTGGAGTGACTTACCTGGAACGCAGTACCCTTTCGCACAGGCTCGTCCTCGCCTGCGGGGTCACCCGAGAGTAGCAAGAGAGCGTCCGAGTCCGCTATTGAGCCGAAGTCGTCGTTGTGACTCGCACCCTGGACAACTCGCGATGGTATTAGCAACTATCCCTAAGCAAACTGACAAGATATGCACATTCCATCCGTCATAGATACTCTTTAAACGAGCACTGATGAGGGTTTTGTTGATTTGGACTGCCATTTGGCCCAGTAACAATCCTTTTGTTGCAGCGAAGAGCGAGAATGCTGGCAAAGATGTGGTGAAGAATAGAGTTGCCGCGCTGGTGGCGGGAAATTTGCACTAACGCGATATGTCAGCAGCACGTCCTCCTTGTCTTGCAGCCACCACCATCACTACTAGCAATCCACAATGTCTGAGCGTAAAGGCATGTGTTCTATACGTCCCAGTGCTCTCGTTTACTGATACATTTGATCAGTATTGAACAAGTATTTCCCTCCGGACTTTGACCCTTCGCTCATCCCGCGAAGAAAAGGGCCAAAGAACTCACAGCAAGTTGTCCGTTTGATGGCACCTTTCTCCATGCAAGTCCACTATCTAAGCATGGTTCAGAAACCCTTTCTGACCCCTGTTTCAGGCGTTGTAACACCTGCGGAGAGTACATCTATAAAGGCAAAAAGTTCAACGCCCGTAAAGAGACTGTTGACGGCGAAGACTACTACGGCATCAAGATCTTCCGGTTCTACATCAAATGGCACGCACTATCCTACTTATCATTCTCAATCCTCACTCACTATTTACAGCACCCTATGTTCTGCCGAAATCACCTTCAAAACAGACCCAAAGAACACCGATTACACAGCAGAACACGGCGCATCTCGGAATTTCGAGCCATGGAGGGAAGAAAGAGTAGTCGAGGAGGGGGATCGTCTTGCACGTTTAGAAGAAGAAGAGAACAACCCCATGAAGGCGCTCGAGAATCGAACGGTCGATGCGAAAAGGGAGATGGACATTCTCGACGCATTGCAAGATATCCGAGCCAAAAACGCCAGGAACGAACGAACGGGACAGGCTGTTGATCTCATGGCGCGCATTCATGTGGAAGAGATAGAAACGGAGGAGGATCGCCGGCAGAAAGAGGAAGAGGAAGAAGATGACAAGATGGTGCGAGAGGTATTCTCAAAGGTGTCTATGCCCGTCATACCAGGAGGCCAATCTTCGTGCACAAGCAGCTCAGATGGGTCACCTACGGAGGGTTCGACATCACGGGTCGTTACCGTCAAACGCAAAGCAAATGACGACGAGCCCGATATCCACAGCCTGCTCCCGGAGTCTACCCGAGCGTTGATCAATTCTAAAGCTACTGCCGCACCACCAGTAAAGAAGCCCAGGCCTGACCTGAAGGCCAAGCTGGGTATCAAGGTCACGAAGAAGGGTAAAGTCGCCGTATAAGTCGTGGGCCCTAGTTCTCAATATCCTGTTGTAATGCTCCTTGTATAACAATGTGTATTGATACATTAAATACCTTAGTCCCGTAGATCGATCACGACCGCGCCTTTGCTCCTTTCCATGGCCGCATTGATCGACACACGAGGTACCGCCATGCCCTCAATTTTGTCGACATGTGCTCCGGCAGCCTCGTGAATGTGACCAAAGACATGCAGCCGACAATGTTTCAGATGTTCCAGGCGGGATGAGAGGGTCTGACATCCGGCGTGGCTCCCTTTTTTCGTCTTATCCAATGTCTTGTAGGGGGGCGTGTGTGTGATAAGAATATCGGTATCGTCTGGTATCCTGCTATATATTGCTAGAGGAAATTAACATTTCAACCCTGAGGTCTCGCCAGCAACGATGTAAAACATACCTTTAGCCTCCGTTCGCGAAGCATATTGGAAAGCGCCTTCGACGTAAACTGGGGCTGCCTGGTAGCACTTTTTGTCTCGAAATCGATCCATCAACGACTGAGAACTTACCGGCGACCCGTACAGTTTCCAAACTTTCCCTGAAGGAGATGTAACGTGTATTGCCATGTGCTCGAGATAGTACATCCCGAACGATGCTTGGCTGTGCACATAGGCTCGAGCACGTTGGATGACCTTTCGTGGAGGGTCAGAACTGCCATAAGGTAGATCGAGCTTGATAGGACTGACTTCAGGACTGAGCCCCCAATTGGCGGATTCTCCCCATTTCCTATCTAGACATAACTGTGCATCGCCCTTGAGGAACAGAAGCAAAACACTGCACTCGTGGTATCTACGTACATCATGATTTCCAGCCACTATACTAGACGATGACGAGCGTAATGATAAGTAGTGGGTGACGAGTTGGATAACAGGTGTGCTCACAGCTTGACAGGATGATCCAAGGACTTCAACCACTCGACAGTGGTGGCCAATTGCGGCAAAGTCCCCCAACTACTCAAATCTCCGGCGTGCAGCAATACATCACCAGAAGGCACAGGGTATGTCCTCGAGTGTGTGTCTGATATGCAAACAAAGCGTGTCCAGCCAGGACCAGGATGGGGAGGGGCCGCTGTTCCTTCGACATCGGTATGGATGGAATAGTTTTTTTCATGCATGTAGGGAGCGTCCATGGGGGTGAGAGTGAAAGCATGGTAGACACTGAATGGCGGAACTGTTCGCGTGTTTGCTTGCTGTGCATCTAGAAACTTTGCCTATCAGTTGACTGCATAGTACTTTTATTTATTTATTCAAGTTATTATCTTGTTTATTATAACCCCTAAGTACCCTTGATAGTTATCCACCTCCTGCTGCTGCTCCTTGGCTGCTCCTTCTCTGAGCTCTCCTCCAGCTGCCCCGAGTCTAGAATTTCGGAATGTCACAACCACTAAGATGACCATGGAAAACTTTTTAATAGTAATAAAATGCCCCAAAATGCAACCTCTTATGCAACCCCCTTCATGGCAACTCTGCCAGAATACTCCGAGTCGTGCCCCCCAAGCATCGTCACGATCCATGCAAAGTTTTTATCGCTCTACGTCCGTATTTCGTACATTGAATGCACCATTTCACCGACATGGCGTTTTAAGAACTCGCAGGCCGAGTTGTCAGGGATCGTGCGCCAAGCAAGTTACACATAGAGCTTGGGGAAGGTACTCCCGGACAGTCAGAGTGCGGTGATGTAGAGGACTAAGTAGGTTACTGGTGCAAGAGCAATTTCTGCATGCGCAGGATGAGACAACCCCTTCTTCTCCCGCATCACCTCAAACTCATCAGAACAGCCACACGATTGAGGAGAAAGAGGAAGTCGAATGCACTCGAAGCAGTCTGCGCGTCTCGGCTTTCTGACGAGGACCCTGCCCTCATATGGTGACTCCGCTAGGCTGCAGCTCCAACTTGTGCCTGTAATATCAGCTGACTACCAATTCAACGCACCGCTCGAGGTATTTTGTAGCAGTTTGAAGTCTCCATGCCCGGGGTGTGCTAGTACCCGCTTCTCCACGAACATCACATCTCATGCTCTAATGCTCCCCTTCTTCCCTCCGCTACCACCAAGACTAGTCCACCACTTCTCCCCACCAGACCCGGTCCCCATCTTCTTACTACCACCCGTCGCAAAAGAGCCTTTGCGAGGTATATTCCCTCCTGAACCTTTCCCCTTGACCTCTTTTCCCCCACCAACCCTTTTCACAACGGTCGCCAACCCAGACGAGACGCCCTTCTGTGGCACTGGGTCCAAGGCTGGATCTGAGCCCCGCTTCCGTTTTGAGGCGCTGGATGGGGGTGCTAGGTGGAGACTCGGGGATAACGCTCGTGAGGCTGACGATGGCAAAGACTGTGGTGTATTCGACGGAGACTGGGAACGTGACGGAGACTGTGGTAGGGATACCGATTCGGGCGCCGATTGTTGGGCAGTTCGTTTTCGTTTCTCCCCACCCCTGCTCAGCTGCCCAGCCGCGGGCGAGGATACGGACCCAAGCTCCAATCCCGACTCGCCCCCGGATTTCGATTGGGTGATAGTATGTAAGAGTGGCAACCTGCCCTCCCAATTTTTTTTGTGCAGCCGGAAGAGAGCCATCGTAGCACGTGCATCTGTAACCTGTCCGCCGCATGGGTGTGAACGTGAGTGACAATGCGACGGTGACACGACGCCGAGCCAACGATGGGCACAAGTGGCTTTGTTGATGGATGATAGGTGATACATCGAGAAAATATGCTTACACTGCTATGTTCACCGCCCTGGATCGCAACTCCTAACTCTTGACGGACAAGTACACGCAATGCTGGATGACGCGATTTGACAAGATGGTATTTATATGCTAATGATTGGGTGTCGCGAGTTTGTGCGGACGGGTGAGAAAGCAGGAGGGCCTATAAGCGCCAGTAGGCGGATTAGGGCAAGGATTTTGGTTATTCCCATGTGACGAAACTGGGGTCGTTGGGGCACCCACTTTGAGATCATTATACACCGCATGCCCGATGAGTATTCTATCTTTAATCAAGTCCGCCACGGTCTTCTGTACTTGCTCGAATGATGTCGCTATGAATGCATCAGCGTCCGACAGTACAACAACACGGTGAGATCTTGTTGGATGTACCTACCTCCTCCACCTAGATCACCCCTCCTAACCCCACTCCACTGTGTCCGGTAATCGATGACCTGCTCCCGTTGTCGAACGAACACGTCCAATATGATTGCCCCTACATAATTGACGATACTGACGCGTGCGAGGGAGGATTCGGCGCCTTCGATGCCCACGCCAACCATTTCGCAGTCTATGGCTACATATTTCCCAGGCCTGGAAGAAGGGCGAGGCGTGGGTGCGGAGTAGGTATATGCGAGAGGATGGAAGAGGATGAATAACTGAGGAGGACGTACGTAGCCTGCGAGGATAGATAATCCACTTTTCCCAGTATCATCTTTCTCAACCCTGCTATCGACTCCCCGTTCTTAGTCTCTGCCGTGTTTAAATCCACTCCTTCATTGTCTGCGTTGTGTTTCGGTTGAAAAGATGGAACGGAGGGTGTGCCCCGGGGAAAGGCGATGGACATGGATGGGGAAGTGGATGCTTCGTCATCGATCTTGACTCGTTTTCTTGGCGGAAATCGTATCCTGTTTCCCTGGGGAAGAAGCTTTGTAACTTGAGTATGAAGACCCCATTCGCGACATGAATGTTTCGATCCGAGAGCGCACCTTTTGCAGTGCAAGCCAATTTGAAGATGCAATGACACTTTTTCTGTCAGATGATATGAAGGCGAGAAGGCGTGAAAAGAGTCTCATTACTTTTGTGAGGAAGCTGCGCTTTCCGACATTGAGCGACGATTGGGCTTCTTGAAGGAAAGTAAGGATTGCGCCAGGATCTAGTCAAGTGAGTACGTGCACGTTGTGTTGGTCCTCTTTCTGGATCCGATGTCCGACGCTGGTTCCGATCGACTACGAGTATGAGCAAAAACTCTGTCTACAAGTCTACCCCAGACGGCATCGATTAATGTATATACTAGAGCAATACTGCTTTTCTCAAATTCTGGTTTAAAGGTCGTGCGGTACAATTCGTTGTTTCAGATGAGTGTATCCGTCGCCTATAGCCGCGTCAGGATGGTAGGGGGAAGGATGCCGATGTCGGTGACAAGCTTGAGTCACTGTCGATGAGAGCACATAGGTGGCCCGTGCTCGAGGACTAGGCAAAGCGCGATGTTCAAGGTCCCAGCTGTGTTCCATGACGCGTGTGCCCCTATGATATGGCAGAGGATAACAGAGATAAGATAATTAAATGAACCTAGATTATTATTTAATGTTACATGATATCACTGTGGTCATGATCCGTGCAAAGCTGCACCCTCCAAGATCTCCCCAGCGGCTATAAATGCGGCTTTTACACTTACATCTCAACACCAAATCTAATCCAATCCCTTCACGTCTCGATTCCATACACTTAAATGCACAGTTCCGCCAACACGGATGTCCCAGGCAATGAAGTAAGTAGTACGGGAGATCTCTTTGTCATTGAAGCACCCCTGAAACCATCTTTCTGGGTCAGAGGTCCCAAAAAGTTGTTGTCCATCAATGACAAAGTTCTCTCAGAGCATCCCTCTGTGAACAGGTTCAATGCTACATACAGAGAGGGGATAATTGTCTGGGAGAAACTTGCACTGCTTAAACCTGCTCACCAACCCCTGTTGAAGCAACAGCTTCCGCTACCTTCTACTCCGACAATGCATGGCCTTCAAAAGACCATTTGTCCTTCTGGGATCCAGTCGTTTTATCATTCTGATTTTCCCCCATAGCCATTGATTCTACTGACAAAATACAGTGAACTCTGGAACCAGAACACCAACTCCGCTTTCCTGGAATGTCAGAGTTCATACCTCTGCTCTGCTGCCAGGACGATCTGCTCAGAGTTCCAGTGGCTGCTCAGAACCCATGTGGAACTTGTGTGGACTTTTATCACACTTCATCATTCCTTACTTGTCATCACTCCCGAGCCTCCAGGAACGCTCCATCACTTTCCTACATCACTTAATTCCATCTCCCCCTTGTTCCTGTTCCTATTTCCTTTATTGTCATTTGTGAGCACTTCTCTGCCCACTCTGCTACATATATATACTTAGTTTTCACTTTGGATTCCTCAGTTGTTCTTTACCCCTCTCTGGCAGCGGCTGAGTCTGGGCAATCACTGCCCTATTATAGTTTTTGTCATCTACCCCTGCCCCTTCAGCAGCTGCAACACCCTCCAGGTCACCTACAATTCCCAGAAGAACAAGTTGTCCAACTTCAGAGGCATCTACTGCATGGTGTGACACAAAGCATGCTCGAATATACTCGACAGAGCTGGCCCTGAGTGTCAAGCAATGAGCAGGAAGAGGGACACATCCAGATCTGTATCCAGCGAGTCTCCTGTGTCCAATTTTTCCCTGAGAGAAGGTGAGCTGAACACCAGCCCTTTCATTTTCATCTCTCATTCACTTCACGAAGGGCATCCTGCAAGTATCGTTCACTGGAAACCTCCAGGGCTGCCCGCACTCCCGAGAGCTCCCGTTCCCGCACCCTCTTCAGACGTCAAATCCCTCCAGTTGTCGATCCAACAAAGAGGGGAAATCATAACACGCTGAAATGAATAACTTTGTGTCCTTCGAAAACGAATCACTGGACTCGGCTCTGAAAAGGTAATGTTGATACAAGCGCGCAAGGAATCCGTGAACCAGCTCAAATTTCTGGCAGAGGCAGGAAGAGGTCCTGCAGTGGCTACGAATCGGCCTTGCAGACACCCGTGCAAAGCATGACTGCCTCACTCAGCAGATGCATGCCATACAGCAGCAGCATCGACTAACATGGCCCACGCGTTCTCACTGGACATCGTCACCTGTCTTCGACATACCTTATCGTGGCAAAAGAGCAAGAATTGTCAGAAAGAGTGCGACGAAAGTAATCACCGACACACCAAGAAATTCACCGTGTTGGAAGACGTTGTTCAGAAGGCCAAGGAAAACCTGCTATGCAGCGACACCTCAGAAACTACTTTGCGCGAAGACACCGAGCGGCTACAGGGCGAGCTCGATGACTCCGTCCTCGTCGCAGAGGGCTTACAACTAGAACTGGATGAAGAGCGAGTCGCTTGTGGGAGGCTTCGGGATGAAGCGCAAAAAGGCTGGAGGCACCACTCCCTGGCAGTCTGATGCATTGTTCCTTATAATTGTCGACACACAGTGATGCAAAATCCCTAGCACTGTCAGGGCTTGTCAGGACTTGTCTCGTAGTACTGCTAGTGTGTAGTAATGCATTGTAATGCATTCACTAATGTATTTTCATGCATAGTTATGCATCCTAATGCATCAACTGCACTGATTGCTTTCCCGGTCCCCCCTTTCTGCTTTTGGGTTATGTTGCTTCCTCGTTACTGATGCGCCCTCCCAAGCTACATCGCACTGACTCACCCAACAAGGGACATTCAAGAAGCATGATGCATTGATGCGCCTTCTGAATGCTTCCTCCCCTCGCTGCTTTTGGGTTATGCTGTCTACTGATACGCCCCAGCTCAGAAAGCCACTTTGCCTGTTATCATATATCCGTGAATGACAATATACATGCATCAAACATACAGGTATATTGGTGGGTCAACAAGTCGAGACCCATGAATGTACCCATAGTGGTACACCCGTGGGTCTTGTCATGGCTGCCCTGCACTCGTGGTCCACTGTGCCAGTGGCCCACTACCATTGTTGCATGGTTCCCATGCCATACATCACAGTCTGCGCTCGTGGTGGGCCCGTGGCCATCGCTGTCGTGGTTTTAACTGTCTCATTGTCTTGTTCACCTCCTCGTTTACCTTTCTTCTCTTCTCCTTTTGCTTTCCCTTTCGTCCGTCTCATCCTCTACCTTCTCTCCCTCACTTGCACTTGTCTGGATGTTATGCCTTGTGAACACGCTGCACGTCAATGGATCCAGCTCATTGCCTTTGCGAACGTGGCTGGTCGTTGACGCCTGGCATCATGTATGGGTATGCACAGGGTAGTAGACCGTGACACAGGTGACAAGCCCCATGTGACGGCGACTTGGGCACAATGATGAGGGGGTGTGTGGTGTGGAGATAGTGTATGCAGGTGATGGCAGTGGGGATGTGGATGTTGTTGTTCGATGTCGTTGTCACATCATCTGGAGGTTGACCTCTTGGTTGTCAGTTGGGTGACCGCTTCTGTCAATTTTGAGGTGGTGGCTACTAAGGAAAAAATTGAGATATAGTATC
>KN825323.1:0-22204 GCA_000827395.1 Paxillus rubicundulus Ve08.2h10 | reverse complement strand
CTTAGGTAATCATGTACTTAGCTTAGAGGTGTCGTACTGTAGTCTACCTTAGTGACTACATACTAAGGTATACTACAGGTAACTTACTGATCTTATATAGTGACTGACTACACAGTACACTGAGCTTATATTTTTCTACAGGTTATGAGCCCCAAAGCCTGTCAGTAACCCAAGTTTTCACTCAAATATTCAAGACTTGAAGTCCCACGAAGATGGCGTATTCGTTAACACTCGACGATGGCACCGAAATTCAAGTGCCAAACATTCTCGTCAATGGTCCATACTGGTCAAACTACCGGGAAGCATTTGCTGCCAACAAACCAGGCTCAGAAGTCTTCCTAGCAGCATTACGAGCTGCACACATGTCCAAGGAAAGCTCAGTACAGCTCAGCATTATGCGTTGGAGGCTGGAAGAGGCCAGAAGGATCCAGTGCGATGCAGCGTACTCACTTGAGATGCGCAATGATGTCCGTGACACGTCACGCTGTGATGACAATATCAGCAACAGATCAGCCAAGGATGTACCTGAGGGCACAAGAGTCGAAGAACACTGTGACACAAAGCATCGTGAGCAGCATCGTGCAGTGAAAAGCGCACGGGGAAAAGAGTTGAGGATTAGAGTGGATAAGGTGGAAGCCGGTAAGACTGGTGAGAGTGCAGTCGCAGCGACAGGACCGGGTGAAGGCACCACGGACCAAAATGTATGCAGCATAAGCCTCGCAACCACACCAAGCAGCCTAGGTGGTGACGGTGGGGACCCGAGTGTCCACCGTGCATGCACCATACCCCAGACCCTCGACACACCCCATGAGACCGTCAGTGGCACAGCCGTTGACACCGCGAACCCAAATGCAAAGAGCGCCAGGCCAATGAAGCCAGCGGGCACACCGTGCACGGGAAACACACGAGACATTGACGAAGAAGTCAAGGGGACAGGGGGGAAAGGTGAGAGGGATGAGAGGGCAAGTGGGAGTGCGGCTCCCAGCTCGGACAACAACGGTGGGGACAAGGTCAGGGAGTGGGACGCCGACACAAACACGTCATATGGAGTTGACGAACAGCAAAGTTGAAGGGGGGAGGCCATAGAGGACAAGAAGGGCGGAAGGGCAAGTGGAAGTGTGACTCCCAGCTCAAACGATGGCGGTGGGGACGAGGACATCCACCACGCGTACGTTGTACCCAAAACCACCCAGCCGGTCCCCTACTGCATATCACCATGCCCCGAACGACACAACAACAATGCCACGAAGGCGTACACAACAGCCACATGAAGATGTGCAGACATTGTGCACAACCCAGGCAGCGGCATGGACTCACCAGGAAGCCAACCCCTGAGCGTAGGGCTCGAGGGGGAGAAGCGTAGATGGCTGGCCTGCCACATCAAGCCCATGGACACCGATTCGTGCAAACCCCCTAGTGTAGGGCTCGAGGGGGAGATGAATCGGGAAACGAGCCCATGTGCCAAGGTTGATGGATACCGAGGCGACCAGAAAATGCCCAGAGGCACTGTGGGCGCGATGGATGGCAAAGAGCATGGTCCCAACGAGCCCACAGAGCCCCCTGACGAAAAGGAGGGGGGACGAGGGCGAGACGGCGAGGGTATGCCAACGGTCAAGGACGTCGAGGCGAAGGGGCCAAGACGAGCCGAAGAGCCAGGGGACAAAGGAGACAAAGGAGACGAGTCAAGAGAGATCGAGGGCGAAGCAATGGACAAGGTCGAGAACGACAGTAGGCCGAACGTGACAACGAACATACCTAGGCCACCTACACCACTTATGACACCAACCGACCTACCCACCTCACTAACCCACCACATCACTGCGGACAACTCAAGACGGCACCTATGAAACCCGTCAGCAAGCCCGAGCATGCGGAGTATGCACCATGTCGAGCGGTCATATTGATGACCTCCCAGCCGAGCCAGATGTGACGGAAACAATACAGGCCTTCTGGGGGAGTGTCCCAGAGCCACCGGACACGAGGACGCAGGGCACGGAGGCCCATATGTCGACACTGTGCACCGTCAACAATGCCCATCAAATACAGTCGCATCAGGATGATGCTGGACCAATCAAAGGCGTCGGATGCATCGGATATGCACCGAGGATCAGCCAGGACCCAACCCGAAGGACCAGCGAGCACCGTGCACGAAGACTGCGCCCCCATTGCCAGGAAACATGAGACATGCCGTGAATTACCATATTGGGTAATCACGCTCGAGCGTGGCACTTTGGCACCGTACACGGACACTGCTGCATCATGGACACATGCATCGCAAGTCATCATGGACTCAAGATTTCATTCACTCATTTACAGGAACTATTCTAATAAGTATACATTCCTTCTGATTTATTCCTTCGACTCTACCATGCTTGGTTTGAGGGGGAGTGTTGGAATACAAACATACACATATAGCTTAGGTAATCACATACTTAGCTTAGAGGCGTCGTACTGTAGTCTACCTTAGTGACTACATACTAAGGTATACTACAGGTCCTTTAAACCTTGGTACAGGTTTTCTACATTAATTACGGCCGCATTTGAGTGAAAGGGGAAGGGTAAGGTGACATACTCTCACTGCCAACATACACGCCACGAGACGAAGTGAGTTTGAAGTCTTGAATGAGACATGCCCACTGAGTAATGTTGTGTCATGTAGAGCCAAGATCATGTGCTGGGTATCGGAGAGCCTGTGACCACTTTCAATTGTCGAGGACAGAGGTTTTCAGTCTTTGATGAATACTGGTCGCCCTGAATATTACATACCTTCACATTTCACTGTATCATGCGATGTGTGTCTGATCTTTGCACAAACCAGAAATTGTGTGGCTAAGATGTTGCATGTCAGTTAAACTTCAAACCATATCTGAAAATGCCTAACTTGCTTACCAGGAATATGATGGCAAGGTCAACTTTACAACTGATGCATGGATGGCACCCAACCACAGAGCATTCATTGCGTTCTCGGTCCACCTTGCACACAAAGGAGAAGCACTAACGATGCCATTAGATATCATTGAGGTTGCAAGGGTGAGTGTGACTTACTGTTGCACACAAGGAATGTATGTGGTTGACTGCACATTAGTCACATACTGGACTTGAGATGGCAACAGTGTTTGCAAAGATACTGGAGGATTTCAGGTTAATGGACAAGGTATGAGGGTAGGAGAACATTCTATGTACTTACCTGAAGCTGACAACTGTTCTAGATATTGGCTGTGACATGCAATAACACTTTGAATAATGATGTAATGGTTGAAGAGCTCAGCAAACTCACACCTGAGTTTGCTGGCTCTGCCAGCCACACATGACGCTTTCTCCACATCATTAACCTCATTACCAAGTCATTTATTCGCCGGTTTGACATGAAGAAGACAACAACGGACCAGGATGCCGAACTGGCAGAACTGGGTAGGGAGTTGGCTGAGGAAGAAGCAATCCTGCTGAGCAAGAACATTGTCCACTTGACCATGGTCATCCTGCCAGCCTGGCAAAAGATTTTTAGAGAGCTTCACATGACAGTTAGCTTCATGCCCAGGGACATTGCGACCCCCTGAAATTTGACCTTTGATATGCTGGAGTATGCCCTGGAGCATTGGAAGGCAGTCAATGATGTCACACAACAGCGTGAGCTCAGGCTGAGGAAGTTTGAGCTGATAGACAATGACAGTGTGCTGAAGGTGGGTATTTACCTTGAATGACATGCTCTTACTTCATGACAAGCATTACAAACATGAACAAATGCAATGTGTTTGTTTGGCTTATACCAGGTCCTCAAGGATGCCACACTATTCTTTTCGCACTCAACGCCAAACCTTGCAACAGTCATCCCAGTGATGAATCACATCGACCAACAACTCACCACATATGTATATGACAAGAAATATTTTCCATCCATCCATTCTGGTGTCTCACTTGCCAAGAAAACACTCAACCGCTACTACTCACTCACCGACAGTTCTGAGGTCTATCGTATTGCTATGGGTAAGTGGATTCTACTACCTGAGCTCGTTAACACTGACACAGCACTGTATTAGTACTTCATCCACGACACAAGCTCTCCTACTTCAAGATGGCTCATTGGCCAGACAGCTGGATCAAGACTGCCAGGGATCTCGTCAAAGATGAGTTCTAGCATTCATATGTGAACCACACTGATGACGACATGCCCATCAAGGAGACAACGTCAGACCAGCTAAAAATCCAAAAGGTACATTGTTATTTACTATATGATCACTGCTACTGCTGACTCATTGCAAGGTCACCAACATGTTCGACAATCTTGCCGCACTTGCACCATCCAAACCTGCTGATCTGGGCTCAGAACTGGACTGCTACTTGAGTACTGATGTTGAGCATGTAGCCAATCCAATTGCGTGGTGGTATGAACACCATGGTACCTACCCCTGTCTCTCTCGCATGGCCCTCAACTATCTGACTATCCCTGGTAAATTTGCATTTATCTTTTGTCCTTCCATTAACAATCTCCTTCTAGCCACCTCTGTCGATGTTGAATGACTATTCAGCTGTGGACGTCTTCTCCTTTTGCACATCCGCTCCTGCCTCTCTGCTCAATCAACTCGTGCTCTCCTTTGCCTTGGCATATGGAGCCAGCTAAACCTCGTTAGGGATGAAGATGTGAAGAGGGTTAGTGAGCTGCCAGACCTCCAAGGTGACAATGAGCTTGAGCTCAAAGATGGGTGGGACCAAATCATCATTGGCTAGTAGTACTGTATATCACACCTGTAGAATTTCATAGCTACCCTACAATGATGGCATACCCTTGGGTATACCCACACACGGGTATACCCAAGGGTACATTTCTCCCTACCCGTGCAGTGACCCGGACCCACATGGTGGGTATGGGTATATCCCTGGGTATGGGTGCAGGTTAGTGTTCTGACACCCAGGGGTTTACCTGTGCTCTTGCCTAGCTGTTGTCGGTGTGGCATTATCCAGTGCCTGTTCTGGGTTCTTCCACTTTTGGCCACTGGTGCTGGTTGATGCAGCGTTCTCATCTGTGGTGAGCTTACAGGTGAGTTTGCACTGGCATGTGCCTGTGATTTTGTGTGCAGGGGCTGCACCGGATGCTGCCAGATTATCTTGCTGAGATTTAGCACCTGAGAGATAAATTTAATTAACCTATCAAGGGTGATCCAGGATTTGCAAACTGACTTGCCTCTTGCAGTGCAAGAAGTTTGATCTTGAGAAGATGTCGGATTAATTACAGAATGCATAGGGATTGGTTGATTGTTGCCCTCAGAGTCGTAGAATGTGATTTCAGAGACATCTTTGAGTGTACCATCTGTATTGACTGCACATTGGTCCAGATTGGCTATGATGTACTACAAAGTGATCCTGTAGGGCAAGTTTGGGTATTTGCATGGCCTGGCACCAGTAAGGTTCAAGCAATAATACCATTTTAGGAAACAACTGTACAGTCACAATCTAGTGTACCAGGTATCACAAATATACAAGGTTCAAACTGGTTCAAACTGGTTCAGACCAAGTATTAAAAAAGTCAGAAGGCCCAAACCTGGACTGAACCCAAACCTATCAGTTCAGTTTGGAGGTTCAGGTCCAAAACTTAGGTTCTGGACTGAACTTTGGCAGCCCTATGAGTTTCAAGACCCCTCAAAAATCATTCACCTCGTCAGCAACTATATGACTGTAAAACAGTCATGTTTTAGACAAGAAACAAGTTATATTTGAGATCAGAGCATACACAATACAATAGCTCTTTCTCTACACTTAGCTAGGTATCTAATGCACTACTTTGGATGTTGTGGAACCTCCCACAGTGCAACATGTGAGCACTGTGACATGTTGACGCAAATGACAGTGGTGGCACAAATGACGGTCCAATACTGTATCAGTGCTTCCCAAAGGCCTGGATCAACACACTTTGACTACTCACACACCTCCTAAGGAAAGACTTTGAAATTGAAGGGTCTGTGACCAAAACTATAAGAGGGCAGTGATTTCCCAGACTACTAGAGATTGGCTAGGAGTAGTAAATAGGTATAAAGTAAACTCACCTCAGCCACTGCCAAAGAGGGGCAAAGAACAACCGAGGAATCCAAAGTAAAAACTAAGTATATATATGTGGCAGAGTGGGCAGAGAAGTGCTCACTAATAATAATCAGGGAATAGGAACAGGAACAAAGAGGAGATGTGGTTAAGTGATGTAAAAAAATGATGGAGCATCCTTGAAGGCTTAGGAGTGATGATAAGAATATAATGATGAAGTGCAAAAATAGTCCATGCAAATTCCAGGCAGGTTCTGAGCAGACACTGAGACTCCAAGCAGTTCTGCCTGGCAGCAGAGTGGAGGTACAAACTCTGACATTCCAGAAATGCAGAGTTGGTGTTCCAGTTCTGGAGTTCACTGTATTTGTCAGTCTGATCATGTTATATATGCAGCAACTATTTGAAAGAGAGTTGTTTCTCCTTCAAAGTGTAAAACCAGGAGGGTCATGCAAGTTCGACATGTGAAGACAACCAGTGACCAGTGCCCGTTAGACCTTGCCACCGCCAAAGTTGCTTTTGAGTCTGTGCTAGCAGACGTTAGATAACAGTCTGACTAGACTTGCTGTGGGTGGGTGGCTACTGGCGCAATTTCACAAAAGGCATATTATTTCTTTTCCATATTATGGACAAACTACACGCGGTCATCCCAACGCGGACAACAACTTATTCACGTTTCCGCTTGAGGTTCGTCCTCGAGTTCGCCCCGGCTGCGGCGCATATCGGTCCTCGTTCCAGGGCCACGTGTTCGGGCGTGTCAAACTCAATGCCAAGGTCTTCAGCGAGAGAAGTGGCGTCTTGAGGCGGTAGAGCGTCCGTCGCGAGCTGCCAGAAACTACACGCGAATAATTGTCAGTGGAATCTGCAAAGTGGCATAGACGGGAGGGGCCCCTGGAGTGTGAGAGGAATGGGCTCATGGGACTAACGAAGTAAATATTTTCTTCCGACGAACCCACTCGGGTCGCCATTTCGCCCATTCGGAGTCGATTCGGGCCAGGTCTTCTGTTGATATAAGGGGTGTGCCGTTGCGCAGGGGAGCGAGCCTCTCCAGGAGCCGGGAGATCTATGATGAACTGGTGTGGTATCAATGATGAGCAGCGGGAAATGAATCTTACAGTTTGATCCGCTGCTTCTATCTGAGCGTCGAGTTCTGAATCTGTGGGTGTGCTTCTGAGTTTGCCGAGCTCTACTGTTTGTTAGTTTAAGTTAGCGCAATCGGTGTGTTGTAGACCTGTTGATAAATTCTTGACGTCGGCAATGATGCTGTTGTTGGCATCTACAACCGCTTTGCATTCGGCTTCCAGAGCTGTCAGGTCGTTTGCAGGAAGGGTGTCGATATTGCTTTGATTCACGACATAAAAGTTGGTTTTTCCTAAGAGTTCAAGTGTAGTTGATATGTAGTTAGTCAACTTGGAGCGCATATACCATATGTTTTCTGTATAATCGCTCCCTTTTCTGCGAGCGCGACCAGAATCTTGGCCGTCGTCGCTTTTGGGACTGCGCCTTTCAAGTTCGCAGAGATGTCAACAGCGCCGAAAGGTCTGTTCATCTGTGAAAATTGAAATCAGGACGCATATATGCGCCTCTCTCTGTCCTACCCGTGTCATGTAATGTAAAATTGCGTCTTCCGCTATAGCCAGCATTAGTTGTTTGATATCTAGAAATCACAGCGTGCGCACCGTCCTGTCCTTTCAGTACCTTGACATCGGGGTTCTTCGTTTTCGCTGCCATGATCTTAGCTGCGGGTATGGTATCAGTATGGGAGATGGCAGTGGTTGGAGATCAAGTGGGAGGTGCGTGACAGATGGATTGTATTCACGTGACGTGTGACTGCAGGATTTCTGATCTATTTCCGCTTCCAGAGCCTTTTCTCGGGAGGGGGGAACCTGGGCGTGCTCCGTCCTCAGGCTGTTCACATCAACGTCTCTACAACGGACGTGCATATGAGAGCACCCAGCAGCTAATTTCCCGGCCATTAATGAGTTCTAGTGTATCCGCACAGCGAGACAAGCGCGGACTCGACTATGCAATTCGCTCCGGTCTTGCTGGTGGTCTTGCTGGATGCGTCGTGCGTACCGTTTATCTTTCTCTTCATAACAGTCTTTAAAATTCTTTGCGCCATTCAGGCAAAGACAGCAGTTGCCCCGCTCGATAGAGTCAAGATTCTTTTCCAGGCCTCTAATCCAGACTTTCAGAAATATGCAGGTGCGTTTTGGTCATCCCCGCATTCACCTCCGCCAACCATCAATCCTTAACTTCCCATTCAAGGATCATGGACGGGCGCATATAGGGCTGGACTCGCGATATATAGAGATGCTGGCGCACGTGGGCTACTCCAAGGACACTCTGCAACTCTACTCCGCATATTTCCGTACGCCGCCATAAAATTCATGGCGTATGACCAATGGCGCGCAGTGAGCGGTCGTTCGTCGCAAGCATGCATACGTTTGGATTGACATGACTACTAGCTACTAATCCCGACCCGAGATCACGAAACAAGCTTGCGACGTTTTTCTGCGGGTGCACTTGCAGGTACGTGTCTCCCTCCATCTCCTGACCGAATATTAACCCCCCCACCAACATGTCCTTCGCAGGAATGACATCCGTCACATTCACATACCCATTGGAATTGGTCAGAGTTCGCATGGCATTTCACAGCCGCATAGCAGATAAAGGCGGACGCCCCTCATTCCTCCACGCCATGTCCCATATATATTACGAGACCGCTATGCCTGGGCCATCAATAGCAACGACGACTTCAACCAAACACACATTCGAACGATTACCCATACTCAAGTTCTACCGAGGTTTCACTGTTACCATGGTTGGGATGGTTCCATATGCGGGGACCGCGTTCCTTACGTGGGACTTCCTCCGGGCCTATTTCTACCCGGACGGTAACTCGAAGCGATCCAGTGTCGCTGCAGATCTTGCAATAGGCGCGGTCTCGGGGACGGTCTCGCAGACTGTGTCTTACCCCTTCGAGGTCGTGCGACGACGTATGCAGGTCGGAGGTCTGACGCGCCCCGATCGGTGGTTAGGTTGGAGAGAGACGGTCAAGGCCGTGTATGCGTCCGGGGGGTGGAGAGGGTTCTTTGTCGGACTGAGTATAGGATATTTGAAGATTATACCTATGACTGGGATAAGTTTCGCGGCGTGGCAGGGCTTCAAGCGAGTGCTGGGTCTCTAGATGATAGAATATACGGTCCTGGCGTTGTACAGTGGATCATTTATGTAATGCAGAGTGGGTGTTTGTTCGACTTGGCTGGCGGAGGAAGGAGTGGGTCGAGTTCCCAGTACTTCAAGTTGGATGCATACTGATTTTATCCAAATATGAATCCGAAAATCGAAATGACAAAAAAACATCCAACATCTTCATACTAAACCTATCCCAGACCACGATACAAGACCACAGATGACGAGATGACTATACATCCCAAATGTTACAACAGCAAACCTAGTCATCCCACCCCTTAAATCAAGACGACCGCACTGGTGGTAGGGACGGCCCTCCCCGACCGCGTCCCCTGAATCCTCTTCCACGGCCACGATCAGACCCAGGTCCAAACCCCCGCCCGCGTATTCCATTGAAGCCTCTACTCGGGAATCCACCCCCACCATACGGTGCACCGCCCCTTGACGGAGCATGAGGAATCGCTTCAACCGTTTCTTGGTCATTATGGTTGCGCGAAGAAGCGGCTGCGTTGTTATTAGAAGCACGCTGGCTTGTGGTCGCTGGAGTGGGTGCTGGTGTGTGGTGACCATTCGGTGGTCCTCTACCCGTGGACCCACCTCGACTGTTATTGTCATTGGGATGCTGGTCCGGTGCTGCCGGGGCGGGTGCGGATGCAGCTGCTCCATGGGACCCACCTCGACCATTCCCATTCATAAAACCACCCCGACCTCGTTGAGGATTAGCCATGATAGCGACGGGGTGTTGCCTAATTTTGTGAGTGAGCAGGGCATAGCTTGGACCAAGGGAGGCACACACCTTGGGGGACCTGGAGCTGGGCGGAATCCAGCTGCGGCGGACTGACCGGGTGGTGGTCGGATAGCAGGGTGTGGGCCAGTACGAGGCTTGGAAAGCACGTTGGGACGTAGTGGAGGGGCGGACTTTGGGTGCGTCGACGCTATGAACTGAGGACTGCTCAAGTTCAAGCATGAAGTGAGCTGGACCGATGATCCACGATATTGAGAACATCTACAAGCAATGTCTCCATCACGACAAGTCTCACAAATAGGACAGGCTTAACATACCTGTCAGCAAGCGTCACTCCCGACATGAAAGGGACATCCCAAATTACATCGATCGTCTTTGAGTTAATTCCGATGACAACTCCCTTGATCGACAATGGCACACCCCCGGAGTCCTGCACCATCGTCACGCGATCACCAAGCGCAAAATGTTGATTCTGCAGACGGTAGATAGAGTGCGCAGGCTTCAGCACCGCATGCCGTGGAATGTTCTTGACTACCGCTTTCTTGATGGCTGCGGGGGACCTGTCCCTGTTGATGCTATCAGCGTACTCTTCGATTTCTCGGACGGTCCCTTTGGTGAGTTGGTCAGAGGAGAGGGAGACGGCCTCAAAGTCGCGGATGCCCTTGGATTTTAGCCAAGACTTGACCTCCTTGACGCGAGCGTCAGCGTCTTCATGGAAGATATCAGACCCGCGAGCCATTTCTAGAGAAGGGTGTTGTGAGTGTTCGCCACGGTGTGACGGGAAAGAATCCGTACCGTCTCCGCTGTAGTCAAGCACCTGGAAAACCTCAGGAAACTTGGCCTGGATCAAGGTTGAGTATAACGAGATAGCCACCATGCGTGGAATGGCATACCTTGTACTCCCTGATGAGATCAATTGTCTTCTCACTGAACTCCCAGAACCGTCCCTCCTTCCGGGAGTAGTCAACTACCTTCAAACTCTTCGTCTCAAACTTGAGACTAAGACCCAAGTTGTTTTTGGAGGAGTCCGTCGTCAGGACCATGAAGCTGGACGTAATCTTGGAGAGGGCCCGACTAGAGATACGAAGCAAGTTGGCAGCCTTCGGTGCTGGATAATATTGCTGAGAGACGCGGCTCTGGACAATGTTTTTGAATTTGTCGTTCTCGGCTTTATCCGATGGGAAGAACTATGTCATCCGTGAGCCAGTGGAACTGCATCGTAACCACTACCACATACCGCAAGAATGACAGATAACGAGTCATTCGTGGTACTCGCTACTTGAGCTGCGACACCGTAAGCGTGTTCTCCGAGGAAGAAGATCTTGCATCCTTCTGGAAACTCTTCAGAAAGCGGCGGCGGGTCCTTCTCAAGGAAACGTGGGTCTTCAGAGGCAATTTGCGAGATGACCATTTGAACGGCCTGCTCGATCTCTTCGTCGGGGCCTTCATAGTCCTTGACAAAGGCTCCAGACTCCAAGCGTTTCATGCCTGCTTGCCGGTTAGAACCGCATACAGACGCTCGGGAACGTAACACTCACCTTTCAGGGGTTGTACATGAACGAGTACCTCCACCTTGCCAGTGATGACGCCACACTTCTTTGAATACATCTGCTCGATACGTTCAGCTTTCGTCTTCCAATGACTGAGACCCTGCGGCGCATGTGGATTGGCGACGATCTTGGGCGGAGCTCCCGGAACTACCACCATTTCTTGGTATTTAAACAGTGAGTCCGACACGGCGACGACGCGTCCTTCCTGGAGGAAGGGCCAGCCAACAAAGGTGCGTTGACCGACCATCTCTCTGGCGATTTCTTCCATCTTGCGGTTCTCGTGTGGGTTCTGGATATGCACCACCATCGACTTGTTGCGACTCTCAGACCCGTGAACGTTCACGCCGTGGAACCCGAGCTGGGCTGTATGAGGTAGCGTGTCGAGAGACGGGAAACCAGCGAGGGCTGCCGCACCGAGAACGACACCGTCACAAAGACCAGGAATCAAGTGGAGGCCATCCAAGGTGGGAAGGTCGAAAGGCTCCATGACACACGCGCAACGGTATATCGGAGGGAAGAAGTTAGGCAAAGATGACGGGTATATGGTCGGTTCTCCAGTGCTGAATGAGAATTTGGTACTGGTTCCGTACTCGTTACGTCGGCGTTCTTCTGCGGTTAATCGGTTCTCGCGCGCTGGGAGAAGGGTTGAGTAATAAATCAATGCAAAGCGGGTATATTGCGTACATGACATGGCTTTGAGGAGTCGAACCTCGTCAATGAAGGGTATCTTGACGATTGCTTCCCAGTCTTGCTTCTTCCCATTCAGATCTAGCTCAAATTCGACAGGGTAGAAGTCCAGGATCGGAGAGTGAGAATTGTTCATCAGATCCTGATGCACCTTTTGTGAGCGTAATGACCAATGTGAACGAAGCAAAAGTCACCTGATAGGCAAGTGGAATGAGGTCCTTGCTCGCCGATGGCAGCACCCCCATAAGTTGTTCGAATGGGCGGAAGGGTTTGCCGAGTTCAAAGCTGAACTCCATATCTCCAATGCCTTGCAAGTCTTGACAGAAAATACATGAGTGGTTTGTACAATAAAAAAAAACGAGGACGGACTCACCCGATATTCGTGGTGCATAATGGTAGTTGTAGAACCAGCTCCAAGAAGCGACGCCACTATAATAATAGTGCATCACCCATTGCAGGCCTTCAGCATACCGGAATATCAGAGCCTTCATCTGCTCTGGGTTGTCGTATGATATGTTGAGTTTTCCCTATTCAACAAAAGTTGGCACCAAGAAGGAACACCAGTGAGAAGTACCATTACCCACTTTGTAGTAACCCCGCTTCCACTCGTCCATCTTGTCTTTGATAGATTTCTCGTGTCGAGCGTCAAAGCCTCCCCCTTCCTCTTCGTCCATCACTGGTGCTTTCTCATACTTTTTCAACACACGATCAACCGCCAGGCGACTTTCCTCGTCTTCCTCTTCCGAAACATCTTCCCACTGCCCTTCGTCATCTTCGTCCCCGTTGGCGTCATCCCCATTGGGTAGATCGGGTACCTGATCCTCCATCGAACCGGGCAAGCGCAATGTAACGAGGTTCTGGTCCTTGTCATCATATTCGTCCCAACTAATGGATAGATGTAAATCTGTACTGAGCGTCGATATGAAACTGCGGTCTCGAGCAGGGAGGGTATTTGGCATGGTGAGCGAGGTATTGCGACTAGGTCGTTTCCCTCGACTTGCAAGTACGAACGCCGTCACTTTGTCAAGAATATTTCGCTGGGGTCTCGTTAGGACTGGGAGCAGGTATTTTAGCACACAGGTCCAAATGGTGAAAAGTAAGAAACGAACCGAGACTGGTACGCTTCCGTGCCACCTCCATATCCAGGTGTCTGGTCTGCTTTCCCTTGAACCAGTTCGCATCAGCATATTCTTTCTCATACATCTCTCGTTCCCAAATCTTCATCTCGTCAAGGACTACCTGCAGGCGCTTCATGTTGATCGTACCACTCTCGTTAATATAGCCATCTGGGGAAGATACCATGAACGAGCTAGATCTGTGATATGTGGGATACAAACACCTACCGAGTGAAGGCAAAACCTTCTTGTACACATCAAATAACCTCTCCAGGCCATTCTCATGGATATGCAGGTCGGGTAGGTTGGGTAGGAAATCGTTGCCTACGAACACTGCTAGCAGAATGAAGTCGTCTATGACACGCTCTAGACTATAATCGAATGGTAGAACAGCTTCTATCTCGCGGAATTCCAAGTTGAGGTATTCGCGCATTAACGAAAGATGTAACAGATAGAAAGTCTGGGACTCCGGGCTGCAAATAAGATGAATAAATAATAAACGGGATCAATACATAACGCGCCTTCCACCTCCCTTTTTCTTCGTAGCCGGTCCAAACTTGACTTCCTCGCGGAGCAAGCAAAAGTGTGGATCATGACTGAGCAATCCGAGCATGACAAGATCGGCGTCAAGTCCGTATAAACAATGTCGGACGTTTGGGTTGTAGTCTGGCTGTGCACGTGACAGCCGGATGTACTCCATGATCTTGTGTTCTCCCTCACCGGGAACTTCATGACCCGAAAGAACAACCCGTATGTCCCTCCAATTCGCGTCCTCGGTGATCTTTTTGTTGATGAAGTATCTCAATTGGTCGGACAGTTTCGCCATAAACACAGTGCCTAGAAACCAGGTAAGGTAAACGTCAGACACAACCTATCGCCTTGCGCACCTGGCGTGATGCAGTTGCTGTCGAACGCTTTCTCAGCAGGCAGTTTCTCTCCCTTTGCCTCCGCCTTCTCACGAACTTCACTCGCCTCCTTTGCTGTACGAAAGCGACGACTACGTTGTTGATTCATCTTGGCTCGAGGCGCAACTCCATCCACGGCCATGAAAAACAGCTTCTTTGGCTTCATCTTTCCAAACAGGAGGTCCACATATGCGAATATAGATGTGAATATTTGCTCCTCGGACATTCGAAAGTGTGCATCTTCGTCATTGGGATGTGAACCTGCGAAGAAACATTGAGATAGTAAACTGTCGAGTTGGGTAATGAAAGCCTACAGTTGTGGATGATTCCATTGAAGTCGAGGTACAGGTTATCTAGACGTCAAGTTAGCGAGTCGTGCCCTCTGCCATTTGGTTGGATGAATCACCAAACTCCGGAATCTTGTTCTCCTGGATGAGTTGGGACGTTAATGGGTACCGTTCACTGCAAAAACTGTCAGAAATATGCCCTTCACCGACACAGATACCACTGACGAGATATAGCGGAAGAACTAGAGGGTGGTTAATACAGGAATCAGTACACAGTGCAAATCTTTACTCAAATATGCACACCTTCGGAATTCCTGGTGCAGAGTTGATATTTAGCAGGAGAACAGTGCTGTCAGCTGAACGTGTGCGTACCCATTGTGTGTCTGAAAGGCTGCAAGTATAGAGTACAGTTTTAGTCGAAGCGATAGGACGCAATAGGCGCTCTGCACCGAAAGTCCCACCACCACAGCCACAGCATCGCGGAGTTTGAGCATGAATTCGAAACTTGAACTCCTCATGGGAGGTTGCGTAGACTAATACTGGTTGGTGGTCGAACCATGGTACTAGTGATATTGGGCTGCAGTCGTGTTCGAACTCATTCAGATCACCCCCTTCACAGACTGAGGAATTCAACGTTTCAAGGGCATTTATAAATTTTCAGCACCTTTTTGGCATTTTATGACCATGAAAATGTGAAAATAAAATTTGAGATGGATAATTGCTCTTTATGTAAAAATGTCAAAATCCCTGGTGTATGTGTCACGGACCTAAAGCTTGTACATACTACGATCAGGTGAGACCGTTCCCTCAAGCCTCGGAAATCAAACTTGAAATCACGATCCCCGCGTTGACCCGCATCCAAAAAAATGCATGAAATGTTGCAGGCGCTCTCATCCAGGAGATTTGCAGCGCCTTCAAATTGCCTTCGCTACCGCAGCGTACGAAGGAGATTGGCATCCAAGGCCACCCCGAATCCGATTCCAGCTACCTTTCTAAGAGGTGGCACCTCCAAAGGAATCTTCCTCAATCGCGATCATCTTCCAGGAGACAGGTCACAATGGGCATCCATTTGCCTTGGTATTATGGGATCACCTGACACAGCCAATGGCCTGCAAATCAACGGCATGGGTGGGGGCATCTCCAGTCTCTCCAAAATATGTGTCGTCGGCGCACCGTCTGAATCTCAGAAGGCGCAAGGGCTCGACGCTGAATATACCTTCATCCAAGTCGGCATTCGAGATTCCGCAGTGGAATTCTCTGGGAACTGCGGGAATCTTTCTAGTATGGTCGGTGCGTTTGCGCTTCAGGAGGGTATTTGTTCCAGAGACGGCGCCCCCGTCGAAACCACGACCCGTGTGTTCAACACAAACACCAATTCGCACATCCACACCACATTCCCTGTCACTTCTGTCAGCGGCCGTGTCGTTCCGAAACTTGACCTGCCCCAGACTGCCGTTGCTGGGGTACCCGGGAAAGCCTCACAGATCATCCTCGAGTTCCCGAAACCGGCCGGGGCCTTGACAAGTAAACTCCTGCCTAGCGGTAACCCTGTCGACATCATCGACGTGCAAGCTCGTCCAGGGACACGTGTACCCGTGTCCCTCGTGGACGCAACCAATCCCACCGTCTTCATCACCCTCCCTGACCTCACACGCATCCTCAACATACCACCGCCATTCAACATCGACTTCTCTAACGACGCAGTACTAGAGTTCGTGGAGTCCGTCCGTACACAATCTGCCATCAAAATGGGCCTGGATCCTTTCGCGCAAGCTCAGCCAAAGGTTGCTGTTATCTCGCCGCCAGCCGCACAGGATCACGACATCTATATTCAGGCCTACTCCATGGGAGTCCCTCACAAAGCTGTGCCAATGACCGTCGGATTGTGTCTTGGTGTAGCAGCCAACATCGAAGGGTCTTTGGTTCAGAAGATTGCCCGCGGGTCAGAGAACAGGGCAACATCGCGTGGCTTGTTGACGATGAAGCACCCGAGTGGATCTGTGGAAGTGGGTGCGGAATTTGAGGCAGATGGTTCTGTCAAGAGTGCGAGGACCGTGCGGACCGGACGATGGCTTATGAGGGGCTTCGTTTATTGGTGAGGTATTGCATCACTGCCTGCATCCCTTAATGGCCCTGTAGGATGTGATCACTTGCGGAGTTACAGTGAAATGTATTCTCATGCACAAACAAGAAGATTGGACCGGTGACCTACTGGTATGGATCCCCTTGACACACTGGGAACTTCAATGTTTTTTTGGGCTTAGAATACATCTCAGAATGGCGTTGTTAAGCATTACATTATGTATACCCTTATAAGTGAGTGAGAAATATCATGTTCAAGTGGTCAATAACTGAAAATGTTTTCTGAGTGAGGTAAAAATATAATATTTTGTGAGCGCCCGAATCCCTTGCACATGACGCCAGGAAGACGGCACTCGTGATGATGATCAGTGACGGTCCACTCACAGCTGGGCAAGCCCCGCGGCGCCATTCATACATTTTTGATCACGAGAACTGAGATGGCATATCACACAGCGTGTCTCACCACAGTCCCAACGGGTGTTCCACAGGGTCCGAAACACTTTCGCGAACGTTTTCGCTCGCAGACCAGCAGTTGCCGCGTAAACGGTAAGTCTTTGCACGAGCTCCGTCTCGACTATCTCACGCAACTTCCCATTTCCCAGAGTCCACGGAGGGAGACAATTGGACCAGTCGAAGTCGCGGCCGGCAGGGACAAAACGATGCGTTCGACGATAGTACGACATCCGACGACCCGCTTACGACCTCGCATTCCCACCTGCCATCACACAGAATTTGCTGGTCTCCCCACCGTCACACACCCCACGTCCCACCTCCTCGCAGGCCCTGCTGCCACATCATCATAGTCCTCCTTCTGCGACTACTTTACCTCTAATAGAAATTGCAATGACAGAGGAATCCCGATGGCGTCAAGCGACATCCGCTTTCGTCGAGGCGGACGCCGAACCCCTCAGCGGCCCAATACACGACTACGATGACCTACGTTCTTTATGAACTCTCAATGCACCTTCTTACTTAGTCTTTTCATTCCCGAGCACATTATCAACGACGCCCGGGTATTTCTTAATAATATCATATATCTTTCCAGCACCTTTTCATGCTTTATTTGGACAGTTAGCCATGCACGTGTTGTTCCGATGTGCTCCTCTTCCCGCTACGCTCATCCTGTCAAGACACCTGTAAGGATGGATATACTTCCCGTACGCCGATTTTTCATTTCATTTCGGCTTGTCTTATATACCTAGACATCTTCATTGACATAAGTTTCTCTACGCACTTGGACCATGTCCCCCCACGTCTCAGAGGGAATTCGGTAAATAGATAAGGTAGAGCTCATCCACGTGGCTTTCGACTTGTTCGAGACGTTTATGATAACACGGCTGTGAACGTGGGGAGACTTGGACCGGGCTGCTCATATATCTTGAGATACAACCTGCGCAATACGTCGTACGTTCGAGCTGAGCGTCTTGCGTCCGACCGGAAGTCCTCCCTCTCATTGTTGAAGAGAGTTATCTGTTTGAAAGTTGCCGAGGACCACGCTCGTACTTGCTGGTTGGCTCGGCAGTAGGCGCTTTCCCTTGTTGGATGATGGCTTCCATATCGTTCCTAATCAAAACTCTGGGCAGTAGTTTAACGGCGTCGCGAATACAGCCACTAACCACTTACTCATCAGGGGGATTAACGATCTCTTCTGTGTCGTGCTTAGCTATATGTCAAGAAGCTCATCTTTGCTCGCGGCTGGGCGGGAAGAAAGGTTAATTCAATGTAACAGAAAATGTTAGGCACTCATCACTTTGGATTGTTACCCTTGACCTTGCTGAACAGCGTGGCGAGGACGGAGGAATTGAACGTGGGTAATAGAATGGAGCCACTCGGAGGGATACATACGTGGCGAGCTGAATACTAATAGCTCTGCACAATGAATGAACCACACTTCTTATTTTTGGGTAACTTTGATGAGTTGCTGTTGCACACTGTCCCATAGGTTTGTACTGACCGGCATAGCAGATGGTAAAGCAGGGTGATGCATGTGGGCGCCCTTTCTGGTGAAGCGGTGTGCTGGATCTTCTTCTGATTTCTTGAGGACAGACAGATATGAGTGTGAAAATGTTTGAGAAGCGGGTTGTTGTGTCGTTCAGTGACAGGTCTGCCCACAGCGCTTGGTGAGCGATAATTAATTCGAATCATCAAGATCTGGTGGGGAACTGCAACCAAACCAGGACAGCTAGTAATGAAAGGAGAAGAAACACGGGCGAATAAGATGTTGAACAATGCAGTGAATGTCGTGAAGGAAGCAGTGTGCGGACGTAGTAGACACGAGACGCCGCCCAGCTGTGTTCCTCTAGTAGGTACGCGTTGCACAGGCAACGTATATCAGACGAACTAGCCCGAAGAAGAGCGTTTGCAACTTCCTGTTCCCATCGTCCGACGCAGTCCAACACCTCTACTACATATTCCTCAGTGTTCGCGTTTTTTGAAGTACAACGAATAACTTACCAACCACAAACTCCAGTTGATACTTTCTCCTTGCTCGGATGTAGGGTAGGGCCTTGGCTAGAGCTCCATGTAATTTTTATGGTAAAAAACGGAAATGGTAAAGCAGTGGAGAACTTACCGCGAGGGAATGTTGGCTACACCGGTGTTCGTGCTTTCTTCTGAGGTGTGTCACAGTATGTCACAGAGTGGCGCAGTGCCGAAATCAAGTCAGCAACTCAAATGTGTCAACCAACACTCTACTGAAGCCAGTGAACGCACCTTAATAGGAAATTCGGCACGACGGAGACTGAATTTAGGCTTTCCTATTTCGACCAGAGTCACTCCTATGTCACACATATCCTCCTCTCTCACTTTGTAGCTGATCCTTATGATCAAAGGCCCTCGGAGAAATTATTTTCAGTTTTCTGGCCATGTATTTCATCCAAATAAACATTATTTTATTGTACGATTGATACGTGGTCCAGGTACGTGTTATAAAGTGCCTGAAATCACCCTCGAGCACTATGGATCCCATTCTTGTGCGACGAGCTGCTCGATTTCTGTAAAACAAAATATACAGCCCTACTTGTAACACTCCCACCAGCCTAAGTCCAAAGATTAAATCCATCGCGACTTGAATTGAGTGCGCCAGATTCGAAACACGAACACTGGGTACACACGAAGCCGTGGGACTATCTAGTATACTGCTTGACGACCTCAAGACCGCGACCGACCACCTATCCTTCCATCAATCAACATCCATACTTCGTCTTGTTCAGTGTCTTCGGAGAGCGCGAGCGGTCCATTAGTCGTTTCCTCTCAATCCTCCTTGTCCGACATGCGTACTTCGTTTTGTTCAGTATTTCCAGAGATCGCGAGCGGTCCACTTGTCGCTTCGTCCAGTTCGTCTTATTCAGTATCTTCGAAGAACGCGGACCACCCAGTGCCTGTGCAAGCACTCGAGGGTCACGAAAATACGGTGATTTGCGTGTGTTTTTGCGCAGAAAATAAAGTAGTGAGTGGCTCGGTGGACCACACACTTCGGGTATGGAACCGGGAGACGGGAACAGCACAGGTATTGAGTGGTCATACTGATACGGTGTGGGAGGTAGATGTATCTCTCGATGGGAAGATGGTCGTCAGTGGCAGCGCAGATGTCACAGTCAGAATATGAGATGGGGAATCAGGAGAGATGATGCACGTCTGCAGGGGTCGTGGGGATGAGGTGTATTCAGTGAAGTTCTCACCTGATTCCAGCCGAATCGTGTCTGGGTCCTCGGACAACACTGTTCGGGTGTTGTCAGTTGAGACAGGCGAGCTTGTATTTGAGCCAATCGAGTGCCATGGCGGGGTCGAGTGTGTTCGCTACTCGCCCAGTGGAGACAGAATCGCTTCTGGGACAGACAGCGTCCAAATTTGGAATGCGGGAACGGGTGTTGGGATTCTCTCTATCCGACTATCCGAAATTCGAAGGTTGGCTCACTGGCATGGACTACTGACGGCACACACATCATTGGGGGAGGGAGGGGCGAAGTCATCATCTGGAATTCGGTCGACGGAGATCAACTACGCATGTGGAAGGCCCACGACGGGTCGATCAGAGGACTCTCGCTCTCACCCACGGTCACTCATTGCTTGGGGACTTCCAGTTGGAACGAGAACACCAACTTCATCTTCGATATCTCGACGGGGAACCAAGTTGCTGCGTTGGAGCACGACCAAGATGTCGGAACAATTGCTTTCTCCCCTTCAGGTCGGCTCATTGCTACAGTATGCCGCACCAAACTGTACTTGTGGGAAGCCCCGGCATCCGAAGATCCCAAAACCACGGTCAGTCCGGTTCTTGTCGCCCATTGATGTATTGACTTCCTCAGCTAACTAACCGCTCGCCCAGTCGCCCGCACGACCATTTTTATCAATTCTTGACGTACGCACACAAATATTTGTCCTTGTCGCCTCCAATTCACTGACGAGGGCCGTTCAATAGCGACCCGCAATTCCGCCAGCAGCGCCGTCACGAAATGATGGAAAGGGGCTTGATCCGTTTTTGGGACAGTTTGCCTAACGTGCGTACACTTTGCCATTTATACATTTTGAACAGCGTGCTCAGCTACCCATACTGCAGCCACAACGGGTGCGAAACAGGGTGCGAAACACCGCCGCGAACGTTTTCACTCGCTCCGTACGGACTCTGTCACGACCACCTTACGCTGGTCTCAATCCCAGACTCCCGTGAAAGACACGATCGAACCAGTCGAAGTCGCGGCGGGAAGGGACAGACCGGTTGGTTTGACGATATCATAATATTTGGCAACTCATTTACGAAGATTCTAGTTCTGGATAGTCCTTGGTCGCATCACTTGTACACCTGTGAAAAAAACGATATTCATGCTATTTTTCTGTCGACAACCTGGCCCACAGGAACGCGGGGGGTTCGCCCCTATTAACCGAGAAATCAGAGCGAATTCATACCAGACTCGGGCTGGTAGCGTGGCTGCGACAAAGAGTCAATCACAGCGCCCCGAAACAGGGCGTGGGGTTAAAAACGTGGATGCAGGAGCCCATTCAGTCACCTAGGCTGTAGTACACAGATGGGTTGCCTAACTGTGGGCTGAGGAGGAGGTGGTGCCATGGCTATTGGGTGGGCCAAGGGACAGTGTTACCCATGGCCTATAGGTGAGCCCAGGGATGGAGTTGGCTGTAGTGTATGGGGTGGTCAAGGGTCAAGTAACTGAGCATGTAACAATATGGAACAAGTCTATTGACTTGTTGGGGGTGTTGCCCCCAATCCCCCCAGTATGCTGCAGGGTGATGTATGGACCACTTTATGGTCCATACATCACCCAGGCAACATGCCCCAGCAGTGGTCTACCCAAAACCCTATCATCTCCTATACATCTCTACACTGCCACATAATCATATGCAAACTTTCAAATTCACTTTTACTTTCATCTTTTTAAATCATAATATATTATATACAGTGACTCCATAAACCATTGCAATATTTGGCCTAAATGCAATGTGCAAAGCATATCACAAAATGGCGTGGGAATCTTGCTTATCTCTGGTGATGCGCATTGTAGTAGTCACTCCTGGCTACAAATTGGTCCCTGGGTCATGTGATTTACTTCAGGGGCTGTGGAGATATGCCAATTATAAAACAGTAACACCATTGCAA
>KN825322.1:0-22168 GCA_000827395.1 Paxillus rubicundulus Ve08.2h10 | reverse complement strand
CAGTTCACTGATGAGGCTATATAATTCTAGGCTGACATTTTGAGAGTATGTCAACCATTATCATTTGGTATTCAGTCCAAACTCAGTTTGGCATTCATTGATAAGATATTCATAATAATTTTGTAGCTCTGAAAAAGGAATATATAAAGTTGTCCTAATGTCATGATATTGTAATTCTATTACACTCGCTGGCCAGACATACATCACAATGATATACAATGATATTCCATGATATTGGATTGATCAAACTACATCACTCTGATACTCAGCTACCTACCCTTGTCATAAATATCATGGAATAGTTTTGAAACCAGCCAGAAGCATGGGAAATAATTTGTAAGTGCTGTACAGTACATGTTATGTAAACCCACCCTCTGTTGCTTTTCAAGTTTCTTCACTCTTGTATCTGGGCTATTGCTCAGGTCAGAGTCACTACCCAAGGTGAGTCCATCACTGGTAAGTCCAATAAGTTGTGTGAATAAGATTGTAAGTGACAAAGTACAGCAAACTACGGAACTGGAACTCCAATTCTGGAGTCTCAGAAACCTGGAGGTTACACCTCTGCTCTGCCACCAGGCAAAACTGCTCGGAGTCTCAGTGTCTGCTTGGAATCTATCCAGAACTTGCATGGACTCTTATTGCACTTTATCATCCTCTCCTCATCATCACTCCTGAGCCTCCAGGGACACTCCATCACTTCCTTACATTGCTTAATTCCATCTCCCTCTTGTTCCTGTTCCTACTTCCCTGATTATTATTAGCAAGCACTTCTCTGCCTACTCTGCTACACATATACACTTATTTATCACTTTGGATTTCTCAGTCATTCTTTGCCCCTCTTAGGCAGCAGCTGAGGTGAGCCTATTTCATACCTACTTACTACTCATAGCTAATGCTTAGTAGTCTGGGCAATCACTGCCCTATTACAGCTTTTGTCAGTAAGTGATTTCTTCTCTCTCTAATTTTCGCATTTTTGTAGTTTTTCAGTATACTAGTAGTCTACAATGGTAGTCTAGATCTTTTAAGGAATGAAATCATTTTTCACCTATGAATATGAGTGAAGTGTGGTTTAATTTTTATTTCTGAACATCACTTCCAAAAGATATTCCCTGATATAAATGATCATTCCAGATAATAGCTGCAAGTATGTCAGAATAGATCAGGAATGTAAACACTCCCAGAGTGCTTCCCATTGCAGTGATTACAGCCATGATAATTAGTCATCATAGTGATTTATATGAACTATTAAGTATGAGTGATAGTATTTGATCTATGCTGTCATCACTGTCTAGAATTATATGGCATGATTGGTGTGTGTGTCATTCTGATGCTTAAGTATGTACTTTTATAATAGGCAATGTCATATATGGGCTTATCATTTCTTCACAATTACCCTGATGAGCAAATACTAGTCAACTGCAAGTGTAGTTAGTTCTGCATTGTTGATGACCAAAAGTGTAGCAAATAGTATTCAACAAAATGTGTAGTAAAGTGAGGATAGTGGTGTGAAAATTTTGATTAGCAAAAATGTGCTTGTTACCATGGTTGTGTAGTGTTTCATTAGCAAAGTTTCAGTTATTAGTAGTTTTGGTAGTATTGTTAGCTTTTTGTAGTACTCCTAGAGTATGAGAATTCTGACAAAGTTCAAAAATGCCAAAAATGCGATTTAGTGGATGCCTATGTACACACTTCTTGTGCACTATGGAAAACATGACCAAACAAAATGTTTTGCCTACTATGGGAGTACATCACTTGGTGTACTCTTGGTGTACTTTATATACACTTTTGACCGCATTTTTGACTACCTTTTGTCAACTCTGTTGGTACACTTTGTAGACTTTGGAATATAAGGTGACAGTGGATTTTATTGTATGGTCAGTGTGACCTTTAGCGCAGACTTGTGATATGAGTACTATACATAGGTGCTATAAGTGCTCTAATAGTTGGCCTTGCAAATTTATAGAACTATAATTATACTTGGGACTACTATCATTAGACTAGTATTGCAAAAAATTTCAAAGATGTATGACTAACTCCACAACTACACAGCTTGAGATCCTTGGCATGGCACCCACAGTGTCTAAATTGTCTCACCTTGCTGCTGATGTTTAGCTTGAATTCTTTGGTTAGGATTTATGACCACTGACAGGCATATGTACAATGCAAGGTGGTTGAAATGAGTAGTTCTGCAAACACCTTGTCATGGGTTGTCACATATGGCAAAGCAGTTGTTTTTCTACTCCAACATATATTCTGCTATGGCACAGCTGCTGAGGCATAGGGGAGAAGTGCAGAGTATATCACTATGGTACTGAGTGCAGAGGACAACTACCACTAATAAGGAACAAAGGAACATGGTGTCCATAGTGAGTTTGTGTTCTTGTATAGAATGATGAGGATGAAGCAGGATCTTGTTGATTGGGTGAGGTGGAAGAGCCAGTGTGACTTGGAGGACTCAAAGGACCAAAGTAAGAGTTTGGTGGTGTTTGTGAGTTGTGATGAGGTTTAGGAGCAGGTGCATGGCAATGGGAGTGGTCATAGAATGTTGGCTGAGCATAGAATGATCCCAGTTGGGACACAGTTTGAGAAAAATATATGTTTTGGGCAGACAAGGGTGGGAGGAAGAGGTTGATTGCACTGTGTGTTCCAGGCTGTGTGCACACATTGGACTCGGATGTGTTAGGATTGAAATGTGAAGGGGTCATTGCAGTTGGACCATAACTTGAATGGTGACTGGTTAAAGTTGGTGGATTGAGGAATTTGAGCATTGTGGGTGCCTGATGTGCATGAGCAGGAGTGACTGGGCTAAAGTCCAATGAATTGGCTGTCCAGTTCAAGTTGCCAATTTTTGTGGAGATACTTCTGAATGCATGTAACTATGCCATCTTTTGTCCCATCAACTGGGTGCTGGAGTGTGAAGGCAACATCTTAAAGCTCTTTTTTTTTCTTGCCTTGGAGGGATCCTGGAAATATCTCATGACCAGTCATCACAGCATGGCAGGCCTGATAACTTGCATCCTTGGTTTGATTTTTGGTTTGTGCCTTGTCTGCTTTCTTCTTCTTCTCTTCCCTCTTGGCTTCTTCTTGTGTAATTCTCTCTCTGGACTCTGGACTTGTTAAGAGTTCACAAATGCACTCAATCACAGTAAGTAGCTCTAGGCTCCCCCCCTTTGTTTAATAGTTCTGTCTGTTGTTATGGGAGAAAAATAATTTCTGCCCATTTGGTTTCCTTCTGCCTCCTATTTGAATTCCCTTCTTGTCCATGTTGTGGGTGTTCTCCCACAGAATATCATGTTCCCTCAGAAGGGTTCTAAGTTTCTTGAAAAAAGTCCTTGAATGTAGGGTAGTTCAATGCATGGGCTTGTTTAGGGTCAAGTCTGGATGGTCATGACAACCTGAGATCCCAATGATGACATAGGAAGTGTGATACCCATCTTGTGGATGGATGTTTTCCACATAGGTCAAACACATGTGGTCCTATTGTCTCCTTACTGACTGGACAGCCAATAAATCCAAGGAAGTTGATCCACATGATCAGCAGTCCCTTGTGCCTCAGTGACATATTTCTGACTCCCATGAGCCTTGCTTGTGTTAAGTCTGGTTCCTCTGGGCTGTCCAGAGTTGTTGTTGGTATTTTAGTGGACTTCAGCTTCAACTTGTGTGTTGTGCCCTTGTTTGAGTTCAGTCTAGTATTTGGCAGAGAAGCAGAGTGACAGAGTGACAGAGTGGTGGTGGAGCAGAGCAGTGGGTGAGTGGGGGATCAGAGGGTTGGAGTGATGACAAGAAGGACTTAGAAGGACAGGAAAAGAGGAGTGACTTTAGTTGATATTTGAACTGCAGAGTACAGAATACAAGGAGGGTTTATATACTACAGTGACAAATAAACATGGAGGGCACTGGAGTATTGGAGTGGGATGGAATATGAGTCAAAGTAATCAGAGAGATAGGGAACAGGTCAGAACAAGTCAGAATGAGTCAGAGTGAGTCAGAATGGAATGAATGAGAAGATGGAGTTATTAGATATGTCAAGTGTCTGTCAAAAGTATGAAGGATGAAGGAACAAGGCACAGGATTGAAGTATTAGAGAAGTATTAGAGATAAGTGGACAAGCAGAAAAGTGGACTTGCTGATAAGTGGAAAAGCGGAGTTAATCCAGAGTAGGCTCCAGAGGAGTGGAGTTGACTTGTGTGACATGGAATATGACAGCTTGGGGATGGGTGAGATTATGTACATGGTGGCAGAATGTGGGGTAGTACTTGGTGATGCAAAAATCCTGGGAAGCAGTAAGGATATTGCTGTAGGTTCCATCATGGAACACTTTGGCTGCCTTTTTGAAGCATGATTCCAGGCTGTGGATTTGCATGACAAAGCATCAGAGCAATATTGAAGGGATCCTGAGGTAAATCTTTGATCAATCAAGTGAGTTTGGGATAGCTGAAGCAGAGCTCCAATGGTGCCACAGTCTGCCACCAGTGTGACTGCCTTTTTCAGACCAAATCATGCTCAGCACTCATATCTTTTACTATGGTCAATGTTGCATCTAAAATCATTTGGAAACCCATGCAAGTACTGGAGATATACATCAATCTGATGGGTCTATTTTGGGGGGGATACTTATTTTGTGGGATCTGTGGGATCTGGGTGATCAGCATAGGGAAGTTTTGCCTTGCAAGGGTATAATGTACTTTCCAAGAGGTCCAGGAGGATGTCATCTTGGGGGAAGACATCTGGCACCATGAAAGCAGCAGCTCAGCCATCTTGAACTGAAGTTGGTCTTGATATGGTGACCAATCATCTGGGTTGTTGACCTTGACAAATGGAGGAGTACTGGAGTCAGAAATTCTCTGTGTTCATTGCAATGCTGGGCTATAAGCACAGGATGAATCAATACATCATATCTTCAAAAATAGGGAAATGTGATTTACCAGGTAATTTGGGATGATAGTAGCAATATAATTCACTACCTGGCCTGATGAAACAGACATTTGGATCAGCAGGAGGCTCTTGAGGGCCATGGTTGTTGGATGGGGGGGATGACATTCAGGCAGATTGAACTCTTTTCTGTCCCAGCTGTTTAGGTCAGTTTGATGCCCACCATGAGGGGGATCACCATCAGCTGCATCACCAATGTTGGTGGTGGCAAAATACAGTGAACTCTGGAGCTGGAACACCAACTCTGCACTTCCAGAATGTTGGAGTTCATACCTCTGCTCTGCTACCAGGCAGAACCACTCAGAGTTTCAGCATCTGCTTGGAATTTGTATGGAACTTGTGCAGACTTTTATCACACCTCATCATCCCTTTCTTGTCATCACTCCAAAGCCTCCAGGGATGCTCTGTCACTTCCTTGCATTGCTTAATTCCATCTCCTCCTTGTTCCTGTTCCCATTAGCTGATTATTATTAGCAAGGGCTTCTCCACCCACTCTGCCACACATATATATACTTAGTTTTCACTTCAGATTCCTCAGTTGTTCTTTGCCCCTCTTAGGCAGCAGCTGAGGCGAGTCTCTTTTATACCTACTTACTACTCATAGCTAATGCTTAGTAGTCTGGGCAATCACTGCCCTATTATAGATTTTGTCAGGTGGCTGGGTTCAGGCTGGTGTCCACCAGTGGTGGGGTTGGTGAATAGATGGTGGCCTCAGTGACTGTGGTGCAGGAGGATGCTGTGGTGTTGGTAGTGGTGAAAGGATGGGATGGGTAGCATGAATATGCCTCATGCAATTAAGCATCTTAAAGTAGCATCTGCAGCCCAGCCATCCACATAGATATAGGAGGGTGTTGTGCCAGTGGATAGGCAGATACACATGGGTTTGTGACAGAGCAAACATTGAAGAAGTTGAGGAGTTGGAAACAAAGCTGGAGTAATTTAAAATTAGCTTATGTTTTCACCTCAGGGTTTGCTTCAGACCTACAAATTGTACTCACAGGAATCTTCCAATTCCCATTCACTGCCATGGACCCTTCTTCTGAGAACTCTGAGTCCATCTCAGAGCCCATCTCTTATTGTACTTGTCCTGGAAATGCAGATAAGTACCCAGAGAATATTCTGTTTGCAACAGGAACAATCCAAAAAAAAACATACCAATGCAGAGAAAGAAGCAGACAACAAGCATCTCAAGGACACTAAAGCCACAAATGAGCAGGCTATGCAGAAAGGGATTGAGCACCTAGTGCTGATGGAGATGGAGGCAGAGGTGAAGGCCAATGAGGGGAAGACCAATGAGGTGAAGGCCAGCAAGCCACAGTCTGTGAACCCATGTCCCCATTCTCAAGCTTGTGCTATGAAGAAAGTGGAAAACCCTGGAGATGGAAGTCTGGGACAAGCTGTTGAGGAAAAAATCTCAGTGCCTTCTGCCTTATTGATGCTGCATGACAGGTGACTTGCCATATCTGGACAGAAGCCTGCAGTTTCACCAGAAGAAGTTGATCCAGACATTGTCAAACCTGCCAGGGGGATCAGCAAGTCCCTGAAAGGTGCCATTGAACATTATAAAACTCACCATCCAGCTGGGGCCAAGAAGGTGAATTGTGAGTGCTTGAGCACTGGCTAGAGAGTAAATGATGGCAACATGTACTGATGCATAATGTGGGACACAGCCATTGTGCCAAACTTTAAGGAGTAAGTTTCTTTCTTTTGTACTTCCTGACAAAGTACAGCGAACTCCAGAACTTGTGTGAACTGTTGTCCTACTCTATCGTCCTTTCCTTATCATTCCTCCTGAGCCTCCAGGGGCATTCCTATCATTATCTTACATTGCTTAATCCCATCTCCTTGCATGTTTCTGTTCCTAATCCCCTGTCACTATTAGCAAGCACTTCTATGCCCATTCCAATACATATATATACTCACTTTTACTTTGGATTCCTCAGTTGTTCTTTGCCCTCCTTAGGCAGCAGCTGACTCTGGGCAATCACTGCCCTATTATAGTTTTTGGCACTTCCAAACATGTTTTTGCTCACTAAATTCACTTCGTTTTTTCTCAACCTTGCTCTCAACAGTAGGAACCACAAGAAGTTTGCACTTGGCAGTCAAGCTTACAATGTGGCTGCTGAAGCAAATAAGTTAGATGGTGGGACCAAACAACCAAGTCCAACTGTGGACATGGGTACTCCACCCCCCTCCACCTTTCAATTAATGTTATTGAAATCATCTACATACCTTAACACCACTGGCTGGTAACAGCCACAATGGTGATATTGAAATATATGCCAATGTAGTTGTCAATGATGCTGAGAAATGGGCAATGGTTCAATTAAGGCAAGGTAGCAGGAAAAACTTGGGCCCAAACAGTCATGGTGAGTTCACACCACTTTCTTGGACATTTACTGACCTAACCTACTTTAACTTAGATTGTTCCTACTGTAGAAAGTGACAATGAACTGGAAGCACAAGCTTGATGACTTTGAAGTTGTCTCTGATGGTAAGCCACAAAGAATACCACAATGTCTGCAAGTCATGGAACCAATTTCTGTGAAACATTTTTCACTCATCTAGACATCAATTGGTGTCAAGATCAATGCTGCTGCCTTGCTGCTGCAGAAAAAGCCAAACATGAAGAATCTTCCATGTGCACACCATATGTCCCTTCTAACCCTCCTGCCAGCACTTTAATTCCAGCAGAAAACCAGAAGTACAACACCGAAAGTTATGTAATTGATGTCGTCAAGAAGCATGCCAGCTACAACAACAAAGATCCCCCAGTAACTTCTGACCAGAGGTGGTCCCACTCCTTTATCTCTACAGCAACCCTTTGGTGCAGCATTCAACTGAATATGTGGTCTGTCCCAGAAGTGGAGCTCACATCAGCCTTGCAAGCCATTTTCAACATTGTATACCCTGGTGCCAAGTATCAGGACACCACTTCCAGTTCCATTTTCTCAGTTTTAAGTACTATTTTATATCATAAATGACTGCAAGGTGACCACAATAGATGCTTCAGTGGCTCAGCAAGCGGAAGAGTAGTTTCTGCTCCACCACCCTTGCCATGTTGATAGATTTCTTCTTCAAGCTCAACAACAACAATGAAATCCATGGAATAGACAAGGATTTGAAGACTGGTTACACATTCCTGCAGGAAGACCCAGATTCTCCTCGGGAAGAGGAGATGTTCTCTTTCACCTTCCTCCTCAAGCTCAACTCACCTCAGCAACATCACAGGATTTTGTGGAAATGCCTGGATGGAATATGTGGGGAATGGCCAGTGGAAAAAATGGCAAGGATGTCATAACTATGGTGTCAGCTGCAGTAAGTTCTTTGTTTTCACCATTAGTGACCCCACTGACAATTAATTAGTTGGAGCACACTGTGAGGTTTATCACCAAGGATATTATTGATGTCAAACAGGTCCTTGTGGATACGGCCAACAGTCTTGATGGCAAAGTAAAAATCAAGCTCCTGAAGCTGCTCAACAATCAAACTGAGCACAAACATTCAGCCTCCTTCCAGTTTTCATCTGCAAATTGGAACAGTGATAGTGGAGCATACTTAGAATCCATCCAGAAGAGGGGACAAGCCTTTGGCTGCTCTATCTTTACAGCTGCACAAAACCCATGAGGGGATAAAGAGTGGTACAAGCAATGCCAATGCTGACACAAGTGAGCCTGGCACTGTCAACCCACATGCCCTTCTTTATGAGATTTTTACTTCCTTTTATTCCAATTGGTGCGATTTTCATTGTGCTAACTGCATTTTGTAGGATTGTTGTACTTCTGCATCACATCCAAGTCACTTCAAGTTGGTAATGGCACATTCCACCAATCATTCATTGCATTCATCCCCCCCTTTCACACATATCCTATCTCTTTTTTTGTGTTGTGGACTGCATTCTTTTGCATCCAAAATATGCTGATTTCATGCTTTTTCTCTCTTTTCCGTCATTTACTTAATGTCCTTTTTCTGCTTGTATCTACTGGCATGGTAGAAATATTAATTGTTGTCCTTTTCACCCTTCTTCTTACTGGCCTACAAGGACAAAAAAAAGTGAGAATTCAGAAGGGCAAGATAACAAGAATATCAATAATTTTATGGAAAATTAGCTTATTCCATACTTTGTCTACTTGTTCAACAGTGAACTTATTTTATGCTTAATCAGGCACAAAAGTATGATCAAGCACAAATAAGGATTTTGTCATATTTCTGATGAATGTTCTTGTGATTGTCTCAAAAATTTGGAATGGAAATAGATCACATGGCGGCAAGAAAGAGGATATGACCACCATGTATATGCATCTGTAAGCATGATGGTTGGTCATGATACTTATTTTTGTTCGAATGCTAGTTGGCTGGTTGTATAGCTCCCAACTCCAGCTTGACTGCACTGGCAGCCTCCAAAAACCTTGATCTTGAATTTTCCACACTAACATCAGGAAAAGGTGACTTTAGTTTTGGAGCAAATATAGTTCCATACAAGTCAATTATAGAACATATAGTTACCATAGCATTTAGAGACAAGTCCCCACTTTAGAGTTCTCTAGTCATCTGCTATAGTCCCAGGTGTAACTATAGTTCTATAAATTTGCAAGGCCAACAATTAGAGCAACTATAGCAACTATAGTACTCATATCATGAGCCTGCCCTCAATTTCACACTGATTATACAACAAAATCCACTATCACCTTCTTATATTCCAAAGTCTACAAAGTGTACCAACAGAGTTGACAAAGGATAGTAAAAATGTGGTCAAAAGTGTACCAAAATATTTTAGAAAGTGTAGTTAGAAGTGTACACAAAGTGTACCAACAGAGTTGACAAAAGCTAGTCAAAAATGCAGTGTATATAAACTGCACCAAGAGTACACCAAGTGATGCATCATGTACTCTGTTTGGTCATGTTTTCCATAGTGTGCAAGAGGTGTGCACACAGGCATGCACTAAATCACATTTTTGGACTTTGTCAGAATTCTCATGCTCTAGGACTACTACAAAAAGCTAACAACACTACCAAAATTACTAATAACTGAAGCTTTGCTAATGAACTACACAACCATGGTAATGACTGCATTTTTGCTAATCAACAATTTTGCACCACTATCCTCCCTCTATTGCACAGTTTTTTAAATACTATTTACTACACTTTCAGTTGACTAGTATTTGTTACACTTTTGGTATTCACATTTGCAGACACTATGCACAATTTTCATAGCCTAGTATTTACTACACTTTTAGTAGTCAAAAATGCGGAACTAACTACACTTGCAGTTGACTAGTGTTTGCTACACTTTTGATAGTAAGCAATACCAACACTTAACTACAATTTTCATAGCCTAGTACCCACTACACTTTTGGTAGTCACAAATATGGACACTAACTACACATTTTGTAGACTGGCATTCACAACAATTTTTATAATAAAAAATACAGACTTTCACTACACTTTCACTACAGTTCTAGTGGTAAAAAAAATCATAAATATAGTACATATCTATTGCATTGTCCCAAGAAGTTTAGTGCCCATTATAATCAGGTTTCATTATGAATTTAAATTTGTCTTGTAATGACCATTATAAGAAGCCTTCAATGGTTCTGGGCCACTAAAAACCTGCAAAAAACTTGGAAAAGCATAATTTTCATGGCATTAAATGTCTATTGTAATGGTCATTAACTTTTTATTGTACATCATTACAAGGCACCCCAGCCAGTGGCCCATTACAATGATTGTCAATGACTTGGCATTATGGAAAACTTTTTCTGACAATGGCTGAGCAACATACAACAAATCTTTAGTAACAAATATATAGGACATGTCATGTTGTATTCAGCAAAATATTACCCCTCACTCACACATCTCTTTGGTGTGCCAAATGGTCTGTGTTCATCCATCACTGAGTGTGAACATATCAAGGCTGTCAAGGAACCATGGCAGTAATCCAGCAAGTATCAGACACTCAGCCAGATGCTTCTGACAAATCAGCAGCTTGACAAACTTGCTGTGTCTCATGTTGACATCACAAGCAACGGGATGATGAATGAAACATGTCTTTCAGCTGCAATAAGCTCACTAGGTATGTACTATTTCATTTGCCCTTGGAAAGTCACACATTCATGTTTACCTAGCATGAACTACACCATTACCTTCATTGGGTGACAATGACAATGGTGTCAACCCTGAAAACGATGACATGGACACTGCTGACAACAATGCAGATGGCCTACTCATGTTCAGCACACTGCAAGCATACAAGCCAATGACAACATGTTCATAGCAAACAACAGCCCCACTGACTGGTCTTTGCATGTGAAACTTGTGCACACTGCTTGTAAGCTCCTCCCTCTTTCCCTCTTCATTCTCTCTCTATCTAATATAGAGTTGCAGAGTGTTGATGCCCACACACTGTGTCTATGCTTGCTGAAGAGCTTTCCATACAAAGTTTATCTGATCTTTTGTGCTGTTTCCTTTTCAAAAAGATTTACCCAATTTACCCCAGCAACTGCTCTGAAGTTCCCCTCATGGTCTGCCCTTGCTATAATGAACACATCTCCACATTCAACTTGGCATATTCAAGGTTCTATGCACTGAGTGATCTCAGTGGCATTGGTGGGATGCAAACTGAATTCATTTGTTCCACACCACTTTTTTGGACTACCAAATGTGTAGTAAACAGTAGTCAACACAAAGGGTAGTAAATAACAGCCAAATAGTCATTAAACAGTAAATAGTAGTCAACAATAGAACTTTACTAGCAATTAAACATTGTTAAAGATCAATCATAAACTCTAGGCAACTATATAGCTCTTTAATTGCTCTAATTGCTCTTATAGTTCCATATAGATTACCCTATCTCTATATAGCAGAACACATTTTTCTGATGGACCAGGACAAAAAGTGGAATGATTGTCATATACCATGTCCCAACAGTCAACTCTGCTCCTCTGGAGCCTACTCTGGCTCCACTCCGCCTTTCTTGCCTTATCAAATCCACTTTTCCGCACCTCCACTTTTCCACTTATCTAAGTTCACTTTTCTGCTTATCTCTGTTATCCCTGATTTCCTGTACCTTGTTCCTCATCTTTCACACTTGACAGACATTTGACATATCTAATAATCCCACCTTCTGATTAATCTGATTCTGACTTGTTCTAACTCCTTCTGACTTATTCCTATCTTTCTGACATCCTTGACTCACATTCCACTTCACTCCGTTACTCCAGTACCCTCTGTACTTACTTGTCACCATAGTATATAAACCCCTCCTTGTATTTTGTATCCTTCAATTTGAATATCAACTTTGATCATTCCTCTTCTCTGTCCACATTGAGTCTATCCCTCAACACTTGAAGCTAGCCTTCTCATCACTCTGACCCTCCAACCTCTGACCACCCCCCCCACTTACTACTCCATTCTGCCGTCACTCTGCTCTGCCACTTTGCCCCACCACAAATACTGGACTGAACTCAGACAAGGCCACAACACATAAGTTGAAGCTGACATCCACTCTGCCTCTGACACCTCCAGGACAGTGTGGAGAATTCCAATCTTAACAAAGACAGAGGGCACCAGAGTACTGGAGTGGAGTGGAATATGAGTCACAGTATCAGAGAGATAGGGAGCAAGCCAGAACAAGTCAGAATGAGTTAGAGTGAGTCAGAATGGAATGAATCAGAAGATGTAGTTTATAAATATGTCAATTATCAGTCAAAAGTATTAAGGATGAAGGAACAAGGCACAGGACAGAAGTATTAAAGATAAGCAGAAAAGCAGACTTGTTGATAGGCAGAAAAGCAGAGTTTCACATAGGCAGAAAAGTGGGCTTGATCTGGAGTAGGCTCCAGAGGAGCAGAGTTGACTTGCATGACATGGAATATGACAGAAAATCTGTGTACCAGGGGAATTCCGCCAAGACACCATCTGTACAGTTTGAATAATCAGTAGATCACAACAGATCATGAGACATACCTACCCAGTAAATTGCTATACTCTGGATCCCCTTTGGATATATCCTTTGGGATCACTCCACTGCCCATCTGATGAAACTTCTTGGCATCATCACAGTAGGTTTTTTCCAAGCTATCAGAAAAAAAAGAGAAATGGAAGTAAATCATGTTGGGGGAGGGGGCAGACACCTACATTCCAAGATGGTTCTGTACTGCATCTGTGAATTTTGTGGGCTGTAAGCTGAAGAGTGATCCATATTCCAGATCTCCCTTGAAGACAAGATGTGCAATGACTCAGTAAATCTCTTGTTTATTGGTACCCAAAGCAGTACCTTTTGACAAAATACAGTGAACTCTGGAACCAGAACACCAACTCTGCATTTCCAGAATATTGGGGTTCATACCTCCACTCTGCCACCAGGTGTGAATGCTTGGAGTTCCAGTGGTCACTTGGAATCCATCCAGAACTTGTGCAGACTTTCATCACATCTCATCATTCCTTTCTTGTCATCACTCCTGAGCCTCCAGGGATGCTCTGTCACTTTCCTACACTGCTTAATTCTATCTTCCCCTTGTTCCTGTTCCTATTTCCTTGATTATCATTAGCAGGTGCTTCCCTGCCCATTCCACTATATACTTATACTTAGTTTTCACTTCAGATTCCTCAGTCATTCTTTGCCCCTCTTTGGCAGTGGCTGAGGTGAGTTTACTTCACACCTATTTACTACTCCTAGCTAATTCCTAGTACTGTAGCATTTTGAATGATTCGGCGGTCACAGGTCACACGACCCCCTGTCGGTGTCGAAATTAGGTACGGGTCACAGGTCACAGGAAGGTTTTTTGAAACCATCTAGCCACTATCATTGTGCTATCACCTAACTTAGCATTTGCTGCCATTGCATTGTGCCTTGTGAACTAAGTACTTAAGTACCATTAGATATAAGTATAAGTACCTTTGTGCAACGTTGAGAGAGTCCAAACTTCATTTTTATGAGTGGTTTCAGTGCAGAATGATGTTATAGGAATGACAAGTTCTTGGCTGATGAAAACTTTGTGATGTTTGCTCCCATAGATCTGAGTCTTACTTACATCATCATGAGAGTCCTCGTCATGGTGATAAATCTGCTCAGTACTGTAGCATTTCGAATATCTGTGCTTATGCTTGATATTAAATATACTTAGCATGCTAGAACAGTTTAACAAGTCATGAATCCAGGATCAGTGCTCTGGTTGGTCTTGCCAATGGTTCCCTCAGGTGTGGAAGGTGTGGTGAAAATTCACAGTTGTCCCAGGTCACAGACCCACCTGTCAGTGTGTCGAACTGATGCTGAGTGTCACAGTCACATGTGGGTGCCGAATCATTCGAAATGCTACAGTAGTCTGGGCAATCACTGCCCTATTATGGTTTTTGTCACCTTTAGGTCAGGGAGCACCCTTGTCCTCAGAAAATAGTATGATGCAATCCACAGGGTTGTCAATGAGCCACTGCACCATCTTGCTAGAGGCTAATGAAATGTAGCAAGGACTTCCATTTCCTAGTGACAAGGGATTGTCAAAATTTTATTTTTGTGTCACATGATTTCCCAGTTCATGTGAACCTTGTTTTTCTTCTCCATGCTCACTTGCTCTTTCCCACATCCAACATGACCATGGAAGCTTGCCCTTGTGGGTTCCTTGTTCTGTGATGGGTGCTCATTTTGCTGGTCTCTCATTCTCTTCCCCTAAACATGATTTTTGGACCTACCTTAAAAATGGACCTTTCGCCTTAAAGCAGACCCGATGTCTCGAAAACGGACCCACCCCTTCGAATGTGGATCCGATATGTCGAAAATGGACCTTTCACCTCAAAGCAGACCCGACATCTCGAAAACAGACCCACCATCTCAAATGTGGACCCGGTGTGTTGAAAGTGGACCCAACGAGTCGAGAATTGAACCAATGAACCAGACAAACTTGCCATTTCAGCCCCGCCCGTACGTTTCTAGCCTTGCCCGTGTATTTGCAGCGCCACCCACATCCGGCCACTGCGTTTTTAGACCCACCCGTACATTTTTAGGACCACCCACCCATTTGCAGTGCCGCCCTGTGTTTTCAGCCCTACCCACCCTGCCTGCCTGTTTTGTACCCCACCAATGGGTCTTTAGCCCCACCCGTACGTTTTGAGTACCACCCGTGCATCATCAGCACTGCCCGTACATTTTCAGCCGCATCAGTGCATTTTCAACCCCACTCTCGTGCTTTCAACCCCTCCGCATGTTTTCAGCCATACTCGCACGGTTTCAGCACCCCCGTATGTTCCCAACCCGCGTTTTCAGCCGTTTCATTCACCTAACCCGCCCCACAGTTGTGTATAATGTATAAGATGTTATTAGATTTAAAAATTAAAATTTTCATCATTTCTAGTGTGTGCAATAGTGTGAAACAGTACAGGATTGTCCAGAGCCATCCAGGGAAAGGCTGGTTTGCTGATGTAGTGTCTACCGGTGACAGTCTGGGACAAACTTTCAAAGTACTGTCCAGGGCTGTCCAGAGCCAACCAGTTGGGTACCTTGCTGGGGTGTCTGTCAGTCTGGGACCCCTGTCCGGCCCTGTCTAAGTGAGGGCTAGTTTGCTGACGTTCTTGTAACTAACCTACGACGATAGTCTCGCGACTCATCTTGGGTAGATAAATTCAGCTCTGCCTGATTCATTCTCAGCGTTACTGAGTCTCGCTACTCGTCTTAGGTCTCTGCAAGACATAATGCCCTTCCAACTCTGTGAGCGTCGTAACTGGGGGCGAAGGGGAGGCAATTTTTTTCAATCTCCGACAGGAAGTTGCCATCAAATCATGTGTGCAAACCCAGTCCAATCCAGAGCACCTTGAAGGCCACTACTACTATTTCTCTGTGGAAATTGACGTTGAACGTTGAACGGCAATATCATGGTTGAACCAGAGGGATCATTATGTAAATTTTCAGGAGGCATCAATCAAGTATTCGAACATGTGCTGTGTAGATATGCACAAGCCGCCTTATCGATCTTTGCCTTCACTGCAGCGTCCGTTTGGGCTATGGATCCTCCTTCGGTTGGACACGTCGACGGTTGTGAATACGATGATGTGATGTACATATCGAGTGTTTGACAACGATGATGCTGCGGACTACCTTGACGGCCTGGAAATTTCCGCATGAAATTTACGACGACCCCATGGATCGATACGCTTCCGCAACCATTCAGATTTTCACGGCGAGTCCGAGTTGGGACACCGCAGAATTACAAAACCAATTAATCCCCATTCACAAAAACTACGGCTCCCCTGTCGATGGGGGACTTCTGGGCACATCACAGACTACCGTATTTTGGTAACTAGGGAGGTCCTTTCATGGTGTATTGACTGCATAGCTCGGACTCGCATTAACTTAGTGATGTGTGCGTTGCAAAGCACCTTGAACGCCACTACTGGTATCTGGGAACCTGCCCAGTGCCGGGCTGCCAGCGCGGTCAAGCCAGCTACCATCGGTGCAACTCTGCAATTTGCCAGCGAACTGGGCAGCTTGCATGAAATCCTGATATTTGGGAACCGGCTGCCAGCGCGATCAAACTAGGTTTGCGAGTTACACGACTTCTCCTGGGATGACTGCCCCTAAGCTCTCCCTCCCTCGGCCCAATCATTGGTTACTGAAATTCTTGTTCAAAATCCAAGACAGCTGGGGTCTGTACCACTGACTGCTGACTTGGATCCAATTCCGTAGTGCTAGAGCGACCGAACCTTCCTTTCGGCTTGTGAACTTCGAAGCACCTGTCCATTTGAACGTGCGAGTCCTACATCATGTATGGTCAAGATGCAGGACCATAAAAGCTTTATGGACTTAGTGCACCCGAGTTTGTCTCCCGCTTCCCCCCTTCATAACGTAACATCTTTTTCGACATCCTCTTCTACCAGTCGCTGTTTCACCATGTCCTCCCACTCGATCAGCAAGGAATCTGTGGACAACCATTACCTCCCAAACTTGAACATACACTCCCCTCCTGCACCTCCATCCCTGTTGCATCCCTACCAGAGGACCTATGGTAACCCCGTATGTTGTCTTGTTCGTCCCAAAGTGACTTGGACTTTCCTTTGAACGAACGATCCTTATAGGTACCATTGGGCATGCTTGCCTTCGGAGCGGTCTTTTTATGCGAATCGCTCTTGACCCTCCACGTTGGCAACGTCCATACCCCGAATTTAGTTCTCGTTTTTGCAGTTTTGTGGGTCTTGCACGCGTCCCGTCCCTTTAAATGACGGCTTTAATTGTGGTAGCTATGGTGGTATCTCGCAGACTCTCGTCGGCATGTGGGAAATGTTCCTTGGGTACGCTTGGTTTAATTCCACCGCCGAGACTTGATCTGATGTGTGTTGTATAGCAACACCTTCACCGCGTGCGTCAAGAGTTTGGTGGATGTGACGTCTAATCCCTTATGAATGCTTGTTCCCAGTACTCTCTTTACCACCTATGGCGGCTTTTACCTCAGTTACGGTGCCATTTACATGCCACAAATCGGTATTGCGTAAGTAGACACTGTTTTTCTACCGCACTCTCCGCTGAGGGCTAGCACAGTGCTGCATACAGCGTCGATGGCATCCTCACAGAGGAGTTCCAGCATGCAATCGGTATCTACCTTGGCATCTGGGGGTACGTAAGTCGGGCATCGCAGAGAATTTATTGACCCGCCGTGCTACAGTTTGATCACGTTCCTCTTTACGCAAGTGTCAACAATCGGATGACGCGTAACTCCACTTAATGCTGAATTCCATGACAGGCTCGGTGCCCTTCGTACAACTATTCCAACCATCTTCACTCTCGTGGTCGCAGTTGGAAATTTTGCCTGTCTCTCCGCCAACGCCTTCACGGGTAAGCGATATGTTCTTTCTTTTTTTAGACGGGAGGTCTGAAGCCGCGGCGCCGAAAAAAAAACAGGCAACCCCCATTTCGCCACTATTGGTGGGGTCTTTGGTATCCTCGCTAGCTTTGGCTCATTCTACTGCGCAATGTCGAGCTTGTGGACTCAACAGACCACCTTATCCTGTGTTCGCCTCCCTCCTCTCAGCGTCGCCCCTTCGACTGTCTAAAAAGGGCCGAGGCTCCAACGTCAACTTGAACGCTCATCTCAGCATCTTGGTTTTCAACATTGTTAAGAGGTATAGTATACTTGATGTATGCAATTCATTCATCGACATAGTTGATTCGTTGAGCGAGGAACAACAGTAGTATGGGCGGTGGAGGTGTAAGAGTCCGATGTCTTCCGACTGTACAGCTCCTTTGTGCACAAAATTATAAAACATGTGGATATCACATAATTGTAGTCCAGTTACGGTGTTATCGATGCCTTGTTCCCCCTTGGGTGCTGAAGTGCTGATTACTCCACGATCGTCGAGGCAGGCATATGCCATAGGCCGAGAGATGACGCATCCTGACGACGACATACAGAGCGGTTGAAGTGGGCTCCCGTCTCCTCACTCGAGAACAGGTCCACCCTGTACCTGTCAACCACCACTGGGGTTATTCGGACGCACTGAACGACTCCGGGGTGAGAATGGAGAAAGTGAATGATCCGCATCACCCATCTTGGGAAATGCGACTCACCAGCCTGTAGTGAAAAAGATCTTGATTGGACTTTGTAATCACTCCTGTCTGACTAGTACACTCGCGCAGCCCAAGCTATCCTTTTGGCCCAGCACTTGACAAGACCTGTCTTTCATCTTGTTTGGGGAGTATCATCCCTCCTTCACTGGCGTCTTTCACTGTCATACACTCGTCGCCAACGAGAAGAAATCATGATATCTGAGCCTACCCCATCGCGTCATCGAGGCACATTTGCACGGCGATCGATATCCAGCTTGCATGTCACCCGCCTGGAAGGATTCCGATTCTGCAAGCAAGGCTTGTATCTCTAAACTTTTGCATTTTGGAACGTTTCTCCGAGTGAATGTTCGAGATGTGGCGATCAACGTTACAACATTGAGCGCTTAGTATGGATCGATAGATAGCCCGCTCGTGCGCTCTGGGGCACACCAACGATGTTCGATAAATCATAGATGGCAGAGGGTGTGCGAGGTCTAAATCAATATCTGCAGCTGGCACCGTACCGTGACAGTACTACTGAGTAATAACAGTTCCTCGCACGTTCTGCATCGCTTAAGGAGCATGTGCGAGGTGCGCGTATGCAGCGAGATTGTCCGAGTCGTATATCTGAGCATGGGCGAAAAACTAGACAAGGAAACGGGCAAGCGCGGAAACTCCTTGTAGGGGCACTGGGGCCCCGTAGACTAGTTTAGAAGTGTCTCGCGTAGGGCTACGCCCCAACGTCAACCATCAACGGGACAATAGACCGGACCAAAAAGAAAAAAGAAAAAAATGCGCGTCACCCCGTAACCACTTCGTGAGCCGTCAGTACGCTTCAAAGACGAACCACGACGAGCCGTGAGCGAACGAAAAAACATGTTTTGAAATTGGAGGATTGCCTTCCAGGAATCCAGGAGAACGATTGGAATATCTGTGACGCGGACGATTCGGATGGCGACTCGGAAAGTCGGATTCTGAGATGGGCCTTCGCCAGCGCGGTCAACCTGAAGCTAGGTTTCGGAGTCATACAATTATACAGCAGGACAGCTGGCATTGGCAAGATCAAGGCAAGATTAGGTGCGACTTTTGCCAACACTGGCGCTTAGCAGATAATATAGACAAACACCGCCCAATATACATATAAACCAACAAATCACTCAGGCCAAGTTCAGCGTTAAACGTTTTCCACGGAGAAAACTTGAAGTTGGTGTATCTGGGAACCTGCCCGGTGTCAGGTTGCCAGCGCAGTCAAGCTAGGTTTAGGAGTTATACTATTATATCGCTGGGGTACATGCCCAAATTACAAGTATTCTCCCCCGATGATTCCATTAACCTCCGCCTTCCTTGGAGTCGGATACTTATCTCCCAAGATAGCCATTGACTGGGAATCAAACTCTTCAACTCAATACCTGATGTGGATACAAGCTGGTGCTGGGGTAACAAGCCATTCGGTCTGGCTCAATTTTTTCCATTCGAACGTGCGAGGGAGTCCTGCACCCATTGAACTGGCCCGTGGTGTCCGAATATGGTCAAGATACAACAATATAGAGCTTTCTGAACATGGGTGTATACCAGACTTTGTCCCCTGCTTCCCCCCTTCGTAATATTGTCCGTAAGTTTCACCATGTCCTCCCACTCGATCGGCAAGGACATCAGGCTCAACTCCTACGTTCGAACCATTAACGTGGACTCCCCTCCTGCACTTTCGCCCCAGATGCATCCCTACCAAAGGACCTATGGTAACCCCGTATGTTGTCTTATTCGTCCCAAAGTGACTTGGACTTGTCTTTGAACGAACGATCCTTATAGGTACCATTGGGCATGCTTGCCTACGGAGCGGGCATTTTGTGCTCATCGCTCTTGACCCTCCACGCTGGCAGCGTTTACACCCCGAATTTAGTTCTCGTTTTGGCAACTTTGTGGGTCTTGAACGCGTCCCATCCCTTTAAATGACGGCTTACGTTGTGATAGCTACGGTGGTATCTCGGAGACTCTTGTTGGCATGTGGGAGATGTTCCTTGGGTACGCTTGGTTTAATTCCAATCTCACCGCCGATACTTGAGGTGACATGCGTTGTACAGCAACACCTTCAGCGCGTGCGTCAAGAGTTTGGTGGATGTGACGTCTAATCCCTCATGAATCCTTGTTTCAAGTACTGTCTTTATCACCTATGGCTGCTTCAACTTCAGTTACGGTGCCATTTACCTGCCAGGGATCGGTATTGCGTGAGTTGGCGCTATATTTTGCGACAGCACTCCCCACTGAGGAGTGGCATAGTGCTGCATACAGCGTCAATGGCGTCCCCACGGAAGAGTTCCATCATGCAATCGGTATCTATCTTGGCATTTGGAGGTAAGTAAATCGGGCATCCCAGAGAAGACATTTGTTCACCCGCCGTACCAGTCTAATCACTCTCCTCTTTACGTAAGTATGTTTAACCGAGAAAACTTACGTGGGATCCTGTAAGTCGTGTAAGTGGGGTTCCCCCTCGGAGAATCCCGAGCTGACTAAGCGCGTCCCGTCGTGCCATGCACCAGTGCACCGGCGCGGTCTCTGACTGGGCGATGGCGTCCGGCGATGGCGTCCGTGTCGACGAACGAGTTATGCGATCACCCAATTCCACTGCAGTGGTGGGTGGTGCCCAGACCTAACCTCTCCCGGCTGACCAATTCCGGAAATTTGGCACGGATAGCCTCCTGCCAGAAGTCCGTGAACGACGGACGAGGTACCTCGTGGACAAGGCACTCGAAGCGCACCGCCAGCAGTCCGTGGACGGCGGAGTGCCTCGGGGACAAAGCCCTTCGTGGAAGCGGCATCGCACGGTTGAGTCTGCACGGTGCAGACTCCGGGAAAACGAAGCGTTTGCCTTGAATACAGAGCAACTGGTGAATGTCGAAGGCGAAGGAAACACGAGGGTGGAAAGTCGGGGTGCGTCAGAGGCGGAAGCGGACAGCTCGTCAGGGGGGAGTGGGGGCAATGGGGAAGATCCCAAGGAGGTCAAAGCTTTGAAGGTAGCTCTCCCACTCTCACTTGGTAGACACTCACTCCAAACGCTCCCAGGTTAGGTGTGGATGTCTGCGCACCTTGCTCGCGTCGGCTCAACGACTACCGTCTTCGCCTTTGGAATGGTGCTCCAGACGCTGTTTATGTCGGCCTGCCGAATCAACCGGACATCAAGAAGACCGTAGGTATGTCTTGTGGTGGTTATATATCACACAGGGACTCTACGTTTTGGTCGAGTGGATTGAGAGCATGCTTTTACTTATATTTTTCGTGGAGTTTGAACTCGCGGGGCGGAGACAAGGTGTGCCTCGGACGATCGACGGCATAAAGAGGGCGTGGAGAAGGCAAGACCCAGGAGTAGTGACATTTAGGCAATGTTCATGGGCGTAAAACACATGAGGAGTCTTGTTCCCGTGTGTGTCGCAATACTAGTAGTCTGCGTCGTATTTTTGAAGAACAGAGTCGGTATTCGAGGACACGTATGCATCTGTGGGGTTCGACAGTGACCGTGACGACTTGGAGGCTGAGGGTCCAACTTGAATGATGAGCTAGAAGATGTGAGGTGAGAGGGACGTCCTCGCAGTGCACAGGCCTTCTAACTTACAAAAAAAACTTACAAAACTTACAGTAAGTTTTTCGCTGTGACTCACTTATCTCACTTTACTCCGCCAATATTTCACTTAACTGCACTTTACAGTCAATGCG
>KN825321.1:0-22207 GCA_000827395.1 Paxillus rubicundulus Ve08.2h10 | reverse complement strand
ATTGGTCAGAATTGGTTTCATTGGAGCTGACAAATAGCTTAAGTGACATAACTCAACATTGGCCAGTCCAATCCATGTAATTCTTTCTTTAAGTAGTAGGTGTGACTAGAAATTGCATTTCATTCCCTACATGCATAAAGATCTGTAGTGAAATGGATGAGATAAAAATGGCAGCTTGAAGCTGCAGCAACACTAACCAAGAGTACACCAAGTGATGTACTCCTATAGTAGGCGAAACAGTTTGTTTGGTCATGTTTGCCATAGTATGCAAGGGGCATGCGCATAGGTGTCCACTAAATCGCATTTTTGACATTTTTGCACTTTATCAGAATTCTCATGCTGTAGGACTACTACAAAAAGTTAACAACACCACCCAAATTGCTGATAACTGAAACTTTGCTAAGGAAACACTACACAACCATGGTAATGAGTCACCACATTTTTGCTAATCAAAAATTATACATTTGGTAGTCAAAAAGCGGACACTAACTACACAGTTTGTGGATTGGTATTTATGACACCTTTGGTAATGAAAAATACATACTTTTGTTGACTAGAATTTGCTACACTTTTGGTAGTCAAAAATGCGGTCACACTACAATTTTTGTAGCCTATTATTTGCTACACTTTTAGTAGTAAAGCATGCAGACACCAACTACACATCTTGTAGACCAGCATTCACAACACTTTTGATAATAATAACTTTCACTACACTTTGCTACAATTTGGGTAATCAAAAATGCAGACATTAACTAACACATTTTGTAAACTGGTATTAACTACACTTTGGGTAATAAAACATACATACTTTCAGTGTACTTTTGGTAGTCAAAAATGGGGACAGTAACTATACTTCTTGTCAGCTACTGTTACTACACATTTGGTCAACTGAAAGTGTAGTAAATATCAGTTCACAAAATGTGTTAGTTGGTGTCTACATTTTTGACTTCCCAAAGTGTAGCAAAAGTATAGTGAAAGTGAAAGTGTAGTGGAAGTTATTATTATCAAAAGTGTTGTGAATGCTGGTCTACAAAATGTGTAGTCAGTGTCTGCATGCTTTACTACTAAAAGTGTAGCAAATACTAGGCTACAAAAATTACAGCTAGTGTCCACATTTTTTATTGCTGTTAAGTCTGGTTCCTACAGGCTGTCTGGAGTTGTCAGAGGTGTGGCAGTGGACATTGGCTTCAATTTATGTGTTGTGCCCTTGCGCAAGTTCAGTCCAGTATTCCAGAGGTGCAGAGTTGCAGCAGAGCAGAGCAGAGGGGTCAGAGTTCAGAGGGTCAGAGTGACAACAAGAAGGCTAGTTTCAAGTGTTGAGAGAAGGACTCAGGTGGACAGAACAGAGGAGTGATCAAAGTCAATATTCAAACTGCAGAATACAGAATACAATGAGGGTTTATATACTACAGTGACAAGTAAACATGGAGGGTACTTGAGTACTGGAGTGGAATGGAATGTGGGTCAAAGTCATTGGAAAGATAGGGAACAAGTCAGGAGGAGTCAAAGCAAGTCAGAATGGAATGAATCAGAAGGTGGAATCATTAGACATGTTAAATGTGACAAAAACTATAATAGGGCAGTGATTGCCCAGACTACTAGGGATTAGCTAGGAGTAATAGGTAGGTATAAAGTAAACTCACCTCAGCCGCTGCCAGAGAGGGGCAAAGAATGACTGAGGAATCCGAAGTGAAAACTAAGTATATATATGTAGCGGAGTGGGCGGAGAAGTGCTCGCTAATGATAATCAGGGGAATAGGAACAGGAACAAGGGGGAGATGGAATTAAGCGATGTAGGAAAGTGATGGAGCGTTCCTGGAGGCTCGGGAGTGATAACAAGCAAGGAATGATGAAGTGCGATAAGAGTCTGTGCAAGTTCTGCATGGGTTCCGAGCAGCTGCTGGAACTCCAAGCAGATCTACCTGGCGGCGGAGCAGAGGTACGAACTCCGACATTCCGGGAAAGCGGAGGTACGAACTCCGACGTTTCAGGAAAGCGGAGTTGGTGTTCCAGTTCCAGAGGTCACTGTATTTTGTCAAAATGTCTGTCAGAGTATGAAGGATGAGGAACAAGGTACAGAAGGGTATTAGAGATAAGCAGAAAGGCAGACTTGGATAGGTGGAAAGGCAGACTTGGCGATAAGTGGAAAAGTGGACTTGGTATAGGCAGGAAGGTGGAGTTGAGCCACAGTAGACTCTGGAGGAGCGGAGTTGACTTGCACAACATGGTATATGACAACTACCAAGAGTGTACAGAGATACAATGGGGCATGAATTTCTTCCAGCATCATGCAAAAAAGTGGAAATGCCTGCAGTGGAAGCCAGCCAAAAGCAACACAATAGCTGAGGATGTTTTCCAAGCAAGTAGGCAAAGGTCTGGGGGATTTTATAGGCCCAAGCAATGACTGCATTTCAACAATTCAAGCTAGCATAATATCATTGCAGAATGTACATAGCATCAATGAGCCAGTGAGAAAATAGTCATGCTTTTGCTCAATAAATGCAAGTTGGTTTTGGCAATTGATGACATAATGTCTGCCTGGAAAGAAAGTGCATGAATTCCTTGCTCAATACTGACAACTTATTATATCATTCCACCTTCACCTATCATTCTGCCTTCGCTGTGGACTTCTTTCTTCAATTCCCACTTGGTATGGCCATGGACAGATCTTGGATGGATTCCACTGTTGACATGAATATCATAGAGCATGAGAATTCTGACAAAGTCCAAAAATGTGATTGTGCACACCTATGTGCACACCTCTTGTGCACTATGGTAAACATGACCAAACAAACTGTTTTGCCTACTATTGGAGTACATCATTTGGTGTACTCTTGGTGCATTTTATATACACTGCATTTTTGACTACCTTTTATTAACTCTGTTGGTGCACTTTGAAAACATCTTTGGTACACTTTTGACTACAATCCTGACTACCTTTTGAAAGCTCTGTTTGTACACTTTGTAGACTTTGGAATTTAAGAAGGTGATAGTGGATTTTATTGTATAGTCAGTGTGAACTTTAGGACAGACTCATGATATGAGTACTATAGGTGCTTGTCATATACCATGTCCCAACAAGTCAACTCTGCTCCTCCAGAGCCCACTCTGGCTCAACTCCACCTTTTTTGCCTTATCAAGTCTGCTTTCCTGCACCTCTGCCTTTCCACTTATCTTTCTTACCCCTGATTTCTGTACCTTGTTCCTCATCCTTCACACTTGACAGACATTTGACATACTTAATAACTCCACCTTCCAATGAATCCAATTCTGACTCGTTCTGACTCCTCCTGAGTCATTCCTATCTTTTTGATATCCTTGACTCACATTCTGCTTCACTCCATTACTCCAGTACCCTCCATACTACTTGTCACCATAGTATAAAACCCCTCCTGTATTTTGTATTCTTCAGTTCAAATATTGACTCTGATCACTCCTCTTCTCTGTCCACCCTAAGCCCTTTGCTCAACACTCAAAGCTAGTCTTCTTGTTGTCACTCTGACCCTCCAACCTCCAAACCCCCCTTTACTACTCTGTTCTGCCATTGCTCCACCATTACTCCATTACTCCGCCCCTTTGTAAATACTGGACTGAACTCAGACAAGGGTGCAACACTTAAGTTGAAGCCAATGTCCACTCTGCTCACCCTGACAACTCCGGACAGCCCAGAGGACCTGGATCTTAACAGTGCTATAGGTTCTATAATTGCTATAGTTGCTCTGGTAGTTGGCCTTGCAAATTTATAGAACTATAATTACACTTGGGACTATAGCAGATGATTAGAGAACTCTAAAGTTGGGACTTGTCTCTAAATGCTATGGTAGCTATAGGTTCTATAATTGACCTTTATAGAACTATATTTTCTCCAAAAGTAAAGTCACTTTTTCCTGATGGAGGCTGAATGAGCCCATCACCAAGTCTCTCCCTCATTTGAGCCAGCATACAATGGTGGCAGTCCTCCTTGGCATGACTGGGACAAGGAGAATATCCCTTCATCCCAGCCTCAGCCAACTCCTCCCCTTTCACAATCAGCTGCAACCCCAGCAAAGCATCCATCCAAGCTGTTGTCCATCACTGAGAGTGCCAAGAAGGCCAAGGAGCACATCTCAAAACTCCCAAAGAAGTGCAGCTTTGAGGATACTCTTGTGGACTTACAACATCAAGTACTTTAATTTATACATCACTTCACTACTAACCGTACTCTTAGGACTAACCTTGATGTCATCAATTCACAGGCAGATTGTTAAGATGCTAAGTCCTCTGGGCTGTCCAGAGTTGTCGGAGGCAGAGTGGACGTTGGCTTCAACTTATGTGTTGCGCCCTTGTCCAAGTTCAGTCTGATATTTACGAAGGGCGGAGATGAGGAACAGAGGAGCGGAGTGGCGGCGGTACGGAGTAATAGGATGAGTTATTGGAGGTCAGAAGTCGGAGGGTCAGAGTGATGACAAGAAGGCTGGCTTCAAGTGTTGAGCGAGGGACTTAAGTTGGGCAGAGAGGAGGAGTGATCAAAGTTGATATTCAAACTGAGGAATACAGAATACAAGAGGGGTTTATATACTATGGGGACAAGTAAACACGGAGGGCACCGGAGTGCTGGAGTGAAGCGGGATGTGAGTCAGACATGTCAAAGAGATAGGATTAAGTCGGGAAAATGTCAGAACATCGGGAAATGTCAGAAATCGGATTATTTGGAAGGTGGAAACATTAGATATGTCAAATGTCTGTCAAAAATGTGAATGATAAGGAATCAAGGCACAGGAACAGGAATGTTAAGGAGAAGGCAGAAATGTGGAGAAATGGAGAAATGGAGAAACGGAGAAACGGAGAAACGGAGAAACGGAGAAACAGAGAAACAGAGAAACAGAGAAACGGAGAAATGGAGAAACGGAAGGCAGAGAAAGCGGACTTGTTCCGGAGTGGGCTCCAGAGAAGCGGAGTTGACTTGCACGGCATGGAATATGACACAGATGCAGAAATGTGTATGCAGGAGCATCAGATGATCCTGAAGGAGTATCAGGCTGGTGTCTGGAATGCTTTGGAATATAAGGAGAAGCTTGGTAAGTTAATGGCAAGGCCTGTCAAGGCCTGTCAAGTGTTCTCACCAGATAGCTGGTGGTGACTAAGAGTAGGTTTTTCTTTCTTTCAGAATTCCTTATGTCTCTCACACTCTTTTATATGGCCTGAACTATATTAAAGCAGTTTAGTAGCAGTTTCATGAATTTGTTACATTTGTTGAACTGCCAGTAACTCCTCCACCAATGCTTGCCTTTTCTCCTTTCCATTAGCCATATCAATCCCATGAGGAGCATCTTGTGGCCCTTGGTCCTCTTCCTCCTCATTCTGAGTGTGAAGTCCTGTGAACTGTGTCCCCATTGCCATCCTGTCAATGTCAATCACAAGATTGTGCAGAGTGACAGCAGTGGTAATTCAACAACATGCAGCATGGTGCTGTCATTTTGAGTTGATATTAACTCAGAGCCCTTAGAGACATTGCCACCAACCCTTTAAGGCTCCCATGCAGTGTTCTGACCATACCTGTTTCCTCTGGGCTGTCCAGAGTTGTCAGAGGTATTGTAGTGGATGTTGGCTTTAACCTATGTGTTGCACCCTTGTCTGAGTTCTGTCCAGCATTTAGCAGAGGGGCAGAGTAACAGCAGAGTGAAGTAATGGAGTGGCAGAGTGATGGCAGAGCAGGGTGATGGAGCAGTGGGAGATCAGAGGGTTGGAGTGATGACAAGAAGACTAGCTTCAAGTGTTGATGGAGAACTTAGGAGGACAGGGAGAGAGGAGTGATTATAGTCAATATTTGAACTTCAGGATACAGAATACAAGGAGGGTTTATATATTACAGTGACAAATAAACATGGAGGGCACCAGAGTACTGGAGTGGGACAGAATGTGAATCAAAGTAATCAGAATGAGCCAAGGTGAGTCAGAATGGAATTAATTGGAAGGTGGAGTTATTAGATATGTCAAGTGTCTGCCAAAAGTATAAAAGATGAGGAACAAGGCACAGAATCAGAAGTATTGAAGATAAGCAGAAAAGCAGAAAAGTGGACTTGCATATAGGTGGAAAAGCAGAGTTGAGCTGGAGTAGGCTCTGGTGGAGTGGAGTTTACTTGCATGACATGGGATATGACAGTACCCAGAGATCAGAAACAGCAGTATCAAAGACAGTGTTCTCTGCAAGTAGTGCAGCTGGCCATTTGTGGACTGGAATAGTGCAGGAGGTAACAGGGTATGCAGAATCAACCCAGGCAAACTCATCTCCTTGGAAGCACCAATCTGTGTGCCTTACTGCAGCTCTATGCTCAAATGCAGATGCACCATGAGCAGAGCCAGTAAGGCCATGAGCATAGTCCACAATCCAAGGATTGGAAGGCAGATTTCCAATCTAAAAAATAAAATAAAAAATGAGAATCTCTGGGAAGGTATGACTGACCTGTAAATTTAAGCCATAGTTGGACTTCCAAGTGACATAGGCATCTCTGTTGAGACCAGGTTTAGCATAAAGGACAACAATTGTCCCATCATACATCACCCAGCCCTCTCACCACAATCCTTGGAAGCCAACCCTATTATCCATCCAGACCTTCTCAAACTCCTTTTCTTCTGCTGTAGGCATGTGCACCAATGCATCATGCAAAGATTCAATGGTTTTGAAGCACCAAATAGTTTTACTGACCCTTCAGAAATCCCTGCAATCTGGGCAATATCCTCCAGGCAGGCACCATTCCAATAATGCCCCATGTGATGGAGAGTGACCACAAGTTGTGTCTGGACAGGTGTTTGGGAATTATTGGCAAATATTGGGTGGTCTTGAATGAGATCAAGCTAAACCTCAAAGACAATGGGGGAAACACAGAGCAGATGAGTGAAGAAATGGTGGTCATATTCATTTCAGATGTACTGCCATGCCAAGTGCAGTGTACTGGCCTTTGGGACCACAGATCTGCCCTGCAGATAGTGAGTTTGTCAGATAGCCAGAATACATGAAATGTCAAGATTTAGATGCTGTGCTGCTTCATCAGGAGTAATTTCGGGGTGTAGAAGAGTTTGGATAACCACATAGAAGAGGTATAAGGATATGTATCGATCATGCAGAGTTTTGCGAGCCATCACACTCAGTGAAAGGTTTCAAAAACTATATTTTTGTGCAAACTCTCAAAACAAGGCTTATGTAAGATTTCCTTTTTAGTAAATGTGAGGGGTCGTGAACGATGCCAACTTTGACAGTTCCTACTTTGAAGTTCAAGAAGTCGTGCCAGTGAATTCCAGTGCCAGGAGCAGTGATGGATTGGTGCGTTTTTCATGCATTGAGCTGAGTTTGCCTTCGGTCGCTGATTCCTCGTTCAATAGTCTGGAGCTGGACATTCGACAGCGGATCTTGTCTGACTTAGCTGCGCTCAACGCCAGCACCCCAGATGACCTCTTGACCACTCAGCAATTCATTCAATCCAAAGCTCAGCTCTCCACGCCAGATAAGGATTTGTCAAGTGGTGAAAAACGCAACCCAGATGCAACTCCGAGAATATTTATGGTATACATTTTAGTGGTTGCCCTACTGCATCCTTTCCTCTGACCGACGTGACAGTCCGAAGCACGGGCGCAATGCAGTATTGCTTTTGGAGAATTGGTCGTCAATTTTACAGAAGAGCATATGCATAATCAAGTCGATACGCTTACTGCCGCTCTCGCCGAATCTTTGCGTGATGCACCACAAGTGGATTACGATCAGTGCCTTTCTTGGGACGGTAGGCCTGTTTGCCACTGCATTTTTTCTTGTTTGACATCGTCCTGCAGAGTGGGCTTTGCCAGATCAGCTTGTTTACTCAACTGTTTCCGCTTTACTTCGCATCTGTTCCACTCACGGGGATCGTGTAGACCAGGCAATCAATGCCATTCTCAGCTTCATTGTTCAACTGGTCGAAGGACTCAAGACGGCGAGCTGTGAGTAACTCTGTACTACCCCGACATAGCCCACTAATACCTATCAGCCCTAGAGGTCCTGACTCAGCTTACTCCATCCTTACACGGCTTTTACCGTGCAATAACCTCAACCCTCTTTCCTTGGACGACAACACAATGGCGCCTTATATCTCAGGCCCTCGATGGTCTGGTCCAAGACCCCGTTCTTGAGCGCATCAACCGTCTCCTGCTTGACATCCATCAAGAAGCAGGTGGTGGCTTAGAGACGTCCGACACTTTCCTTTTCTGCCACACATTCATCTCACGGTACATAGCTCGTGGGCGACCACTTAGTGGGTATTTTATCGTGTGCTGTATCATGGAGATGCAGTGGACTATACTTGCTCAAACCCTTGCTGCGGTCCCTGTGGAGGATGTCAAATACGGGGAACCGTTGAGGGAGGCCACTGCCGCTAATAAGGCTTGGTTGAGTCTGATGCAGAAGGCTGCGCAGAAGTTGAACATAGAGGATGGAGAGACGCAAGACATTTTGCTGTCCACCATCGAGGGGTCTTTGCAGTGTTTCAACGATCTTCTGGCGCAGATTCAGGACATGGAGACTGAACTCCCTATTGATACTTGTGTATTGGAAACCATGTCCGAAAGCCTGGTCAGTGATATTTCACCTGCGAAGGACGCATGCCAGCAGTCTGACTTTTTTTTTCCAGAAATTGGCATCGATATGTTCAGTTGCTCTTGGGGAACTTGATTCTGATCTCTATGCGCGCCTTGGTCTGCTTCTGAGCGACAGCGCTCCGATAATGGATAACCTTGTCCAGGAGGCGGCTCTGAAGGCGATGACGGTGCTGGTTCAGAACTTCCCAGAGATTGCAAAGGAGCTTGTGAACCACCTGCGCTGCTTCGTTACCTCCCCTTTGTCCATCTTCGAGTTCGCTTTCAACACCGAAAAGCGTGCTCCACCCCCGCTTACGGCCGCTGCAAAATGCTTTGGCTTATGCATCAAGGTAAGAGCATCCCCTGAGACTGCCTTAAATTAACCTCTGATTGCATCGGAAAGCTTGCGCCTGGAGAAGATTCCGTCATGTCTAACATGTACTCTCTCCTGAACTACATTGCCGCCACGAGCAATGAAATTTTCGAGTCTTCCTCACAGCAACTCCTCAGGAACCCCCTCTATACATCTGCTTTGTCATCCTCCACTGACTACTTGACCTTCCAGAGTGAAGAAGCGGGTTTGCGTGACCGCTCCGATGAGGAAAAACGCCTCATCGGGATAACCACTATCTCCATCGTGACGCGTCTTGCTCTCGAATTCGGCAATCAGGAAGTAACAAAACTGACTATTTCGATGCTCTTGCAAAGACTGCGCACCGCGGAACCAACAGTCGAGGCGGCTATTGCTTATAACTTGGTGGATTTAGCCTTAGTTGCGCCTGAGGATGCGTTCATAGACATCATCCGTGCATTTTCGTCCATCAACTATGCAGCAAATCTGGAGGATCCTAGGTTCTCGAACAACATGGTAGAGTTTAATTGTCAAGTGGATCACATTGAATCCTGACCGTGTCTAGGTACTCGCGGCCCAGACAAGGCTTGCTCGGGAAATGGGCAGAAGGTCTGACCTCTATGACATATACTTGGTAGAGCTCCTCTCCCTCTTCTCGGACAAAGGTGTCGCGATTCAGGATGCGGCTGTATCAGGTCGTCATGGCAAGGTCAGCTGTGGTCTCCCTTCTGCTGAGACCTTCATTGACGAGGATGATATTCACCAGACTGAAGAGATGATGGAACAACTCGCTTCCCTCCTTCTACCCATCGAAGCCCTTCTTGATCACGCTGATTTCTCACCACACCTTAACTCGCAGCTGATGGTGCCATTCAGGGACATGTGGTTTCTGTGCATTCTTTTCCATTTTACTACTTCAGGCGAGGAGAAGGAAAGGGAGAAGAGCGCCATGACGTGGCTGCTGCCTGCCCTTGGAAGGATTGCTCTGAAGACGCCGTGTTTTGTGCTTGAGAGCACGCCTGACGCGCCTAGTGACATGGAGTATCTCACAGTCGTGAAGCGCGAATACGCTCATTCAGTAAGTGTCTTAGCCTTTGCCCGAAATTATGATGGGAATATTCCTAATAAGGCGCAAGGTGCTGGCGAAACATCGTACGTGTCTTACACGGCACATTCCCCTGCGGACGAGCGAGATACGATCAATGACAACTGGCCAAGTCATCTTCGTGTTGACGATGCATGACATAGAGACTATGCGCTCGGGGGCTGGATTCCCTTCTTCTTTGGTTTCCTACTTCATCAATACCAGCTTGAACAAACGCGCAGCTCTGAATGCCTGCATGGAAGCAGTTGCTGAGAAAGTATGTCTGCATTCTCATTTTAGTGAGACGTATGGCTCAGGAAGAGAACAGGTCATCCGATGCTGCATCTCTGACTTGAACACACAGGCTGCCGAACAAGCGTTGCCAAACCACCTGTCCACCGAGTTGTGTAACCTGCTTGTGTGCAGCACACACTGCACCGCACGCACTCGCGACGTCGCGTCCAAGTACCTTAATCGTTTGATCACTTCGTTCCCATCATTGATGTGTGACGCGAAGCTCGTCTATGCAATTCTCGAGTGTCTTACGCTCTTGAGGCGTGCATGTGAGAATGAGTACACCGACGAGGTTTGCATTTCCTGCACTGCCCATAGATTCATCCTTCTGACGGTGTTATTATAGTATAATCCGATATTCGAATTCCATTCGGAGCGCACGGGCGTTAGCCTACAATTGACGGATGATTACAGGGTCCGAAACGAGGTTTTGGGACAGTTGCAACGCAATGCAAATAATTGGTTTGAGCTTGCTTTGAGTCGTGCGCCGATCGAGTTTCAGTCAACTCTCCAGGTTTTTAAAGAACCCTAACTTGGAGAATGCGAATCTGATATTCCCCACCCAGAAATATCTTGCTGCAACGCAATCACTCACTGGCTCGGATGCTGCTGAGCTGGGCGCATCTGTGGCAGAGAAGTTTGCAAAAGCCTTTGGGCCGGCACATCGGCAGCTTAGTAAGTGACTTTACATCCAATATGCATGTAGCGTTCTTAGGTCTTTTAGCTTCTCTTCGTTCCCTATCCAGCTTGGAGTCTGACTGTGCAAAAGTACTAGCAAGTCAACTGGCTAGCAAGAGCTACTTTACAGGTGAAGTCGCGGGCCTACGACTCGCTAATCATAACGGTAGGATGATCATGCGGATTAAAGAACAGGCCCTCACATTTCGGATCAGCGCAAGGCATCTTGGATAGAGGCCCTCCGCAGAATGCGCCTTCTGCTGACATCCCAGTTCTGAAAGTGAAGATGGCAGACACAATGAACGCTATACGTGGCAAGACTAGTCTTCTAACCGTTCACGATCTCAAGCGCTTGTTGTTCCGCTGTGCTGCGACTCTGATATCCTTGGAAAAGGTGCGCAATGAGCCTACCACTCCACGAATGTTGGGAACTAAATTCCGTAGTGCGAGTATTCCCTTTTGCATTACCTGGTCACGTTGCCGTTTGAGGTCTTCACTCCAGCAGCCATAGCGGCAGGCATCGAGGTTTGGACTTGGGTGATAGCTGAGAAGCCTGTTGTCGAGGTTGCACTTATGTGCGAGGTTTTGTCGGCCTGGTTTGGCACTGTAAGAGACAGGAAGGGTGTTTTTTCACAAACCCTAAAGTCAGGATTTTGAACTTTGCGTCGCTGCAGCTTGTAACTAACATCTTACACTAGTTACGACGATCCGTTCTACCACCCCATCGGATACAGTCCTACGGACAAGGAAGAGATTGACCGCGCAACTAATCACGCTCGACGTCTCCTGGTACCGCACACACTCATTTTGCAGATGCTGTTCAGCCGGTTACAAGCCGCTCGCTATCGTCGATCAACGGTGATGTTCCTTATCCAAAGGCTCGTCTTGCGTTCCGCCCATGCCCACAAGCTGTTCAGGTGAGTTCTGCATCCGATTGTATTGAATACTGAATCCGACGGTGCTTCAGTACCCACCCACTCGCACGTGAAATACGGTATTCGTTCCTTCTGTTCGGGTTTGAAACATTGAAGAGTTCGCACTTGGACATTTTCTCTGAGTGTACGATGCGCGATAGCCTTTATCGCACAGCATTCGCATGGTTTGCGGTTCGACCCCAGTAAGTCTCCGTCTGTCTCGAGTTTCAGCCCCTGACCGGATGGCTGTAAGATGGTCCTTTGGAGCAAATCGCGTTCAACTAGATGCTGATGTCAAAGTTCTCTCAGAGTTCTTGGGACATCTTCAAACTGACACTGTCAGATGTCTTGTTTCGTTATCCAGCCTGTCTCCTACTCAAACAACGGCGAAGAACTCCCGTGTGTATAAATTACTTTTTGTTCATGTCTGTACAAGCCCGCCTGACACCTCGCAGCCTGCATCTCCCGTCTCAAGAGCATCAATCATCCACTACGACTTCTCGTGGAAAACGAAATATATCGACTGACAGTTTGGGCAAACCCTAGCAATGACGTGAGGAGAGGCCATGATCACCACGGGACCGTTGAACAAAGCATGCTTGAGGTATGAGAGAAACCTGAATGCTCCATCACTTTAACGACATATGAGTAGAACAACTGGCCCACTGTCGTGCGGACGGTGTGGGGAGTAGATCCAGCGATTGCCGTTCACATGATGGAGCGCTTCAAAAGTCCTGCTGCGCATAATGAACTCCAGAGGCTCGTTCGCACGAACCCCACCGACGTTGCGCATGTGCCTGAGGGTCTGCGCTATCTTATCAATGGTTCTGCTCCTAAGATAGACTACAAGGTCCATGAATTTTCCCATGCAGTTCTTATGCAAGGCTGATGTTATTAATAGTACATCCTTGTTTGGGCACCCGTCCCACCAGTCATCGCTGTCACATTCTTCGAGAAGAAACACAACAATGATCCTCACTTGCTTCAATATGCTCATCGTGTTCTTAAACAACATCCTGTTGACCTGACATTTTTCTTCGTTCCGCAAGTCGTCCAGGCATTGCGATTTGATGACCTTGGTGGGCTTACTTTAGACAACCCACAACTCAGAAGCTGACCATAACCCAGGTTATATTGCAAGGTTTATCCTCGAAACCTCGAAGATCTCTCAGCTGTTCTGCCACCAGATTGTTTGGAATATGAAGGCAAATTGTTATAAGGATGATGCTGCCGAAATTGTAGGTTCATTGCATATGATCTTCGTCACCGTGCTGACGATCTATTTCTTCAGGAAGATCCTATGAAGCCAGCTCTTGATAGGATGACAGATCTGGTCGTCGAGTCACTATCAGGGGAAACAAGGTCATTCTATGACAGGGAGTTCAAATTCTTCCATGAGGTAACATCGATATCTGGGAAGCTCAAGCCGTATATAAAGAAGACTAAGCCAGAAAAGAAGGCAAGTTTGCGACCTCCGGTTAATGTGATCTCACCTTTTTTTTGAAGATCAAGATTGATGAAGAGATGGCCAAGATTCGTGTTGATGTCGGAGTGTATCTTCCTAGTAACCCAGACGGGAAGGTCGTCGACGTCGACAAACTCTCTGGTCGGCCTTTGCAGAGTCATGCCAAGGTTAACACTGTTTACAAAGTGACCGATGCCCATAGGCTGATCGTACGCCTCAGGCCCCTTTCATGGCCACATTCAAAGTGAGGAAAGAACGTTTGGTGGTGGAAACAGATCCCGAGGCTTTACTTGATGCGTCTGACGTCAAGAAGCGTGAGGAGTATGACGTCTGGCAGCAAGCGATCTTCAAAGTCGGCGATGACTGTCGTCAGGATGTCTTGGCGCTCCAAGTCATCGCAATGTTTAAGAATATATTTACTAGCATTGGTCTGACCTTATACCTCTATCCATATAGAGTGACGGCAACTGCCCCTGGCGCAAGTTTCCCTTCTCTTCTGCTTACCCAGTCTACTGATGGGCCCATACCTAGTGTGGGGTCATTGATGTTGTGCCCAACGCGACGTCACGAGACGAAATGGGCCGTGCCAAGGTCAACGACCTTCTCGACTTCTTCATCTCCAAGTATGCAGGAGAAGAAACGATCGCTTTTCAGAGAGCTCGCCTTAATTTCATCCAGTCCATGGCCGCATACTCAGTGGCGTGCTATATCTTGCAGATCAAGGACCGGCACAATGGGAACATCATGATTGATGGGGAAGGGCATGTCGTCCATGTCGGTCAGTTTTACCCTCATTAAGACGATGACCGCGCCGCTTACGCCTGCTTGTTTCAAGATTTTGGCTTCCTTTTTGACATAGATAAGTCAACCAACCTTCGGTATTCACCCAAGCTCTGACATTGTTGTTCCTTCCGAATATCCACGGCCTGGAGTGAGTATACTTACACCGTCCAGGTGGATTGCTCAAAGGTTCATGTTCATGCACAGGGCGTTAAATTTGAGCCAAGTTCCTTCAAACTCAACCACGAAATGGTTGTTCTCATGGGTGGCCGATATTCTCAGGGTTATGAACTATTCCAGCAGCTAACTGTCAAGGCCTTCCTTGCCCTGCGACCTCACGCAGACCAGCTCGTCAGCACAGTACAGCTCATGCTTGGTACTGGTCTACCATCCTTCAAGGGAGAGTCGACCATCAAGAATTTAAAGGACCGATTTGCTCTTGGACTGAACGAACGCCAAGCTGCAGAGTGGATGATGGGTATCATACGGAATGCACATGAGAATCTCCGGAGCACTGCTTATGACGAGTTTCAACGAGTAAGTCTTTTCTATTCGGTACGATGTATGCTGACGAGTGTGACGAATGGTATAGTTTCAGAATGGTTTGTCTGCCAGTGCCATGGTCAAGTGCTTGTCTCTCACGCTCCTTTTGTTCGTAGGCATTCCCTACAAGTAATGTCGTGCTGCCTTGTAGGTGCCAGGTGCTCCCGAATGAACAGGAGCGTTTACTATCAGTGCGATGGCCAATACTACTCTACTGGTAGTATAACCCAATGCCTAGATTTTTCTCTGTGTGGTTTGTTGGATTGCTCAAATTTAACTTCAGAGCATGTACAGTCATTTATTATGGTGTTACTTGCAGGCCGAACTATTTGATGGGCGATATTACAATGAATCAGTGGTCAACTATGGTGCAAATGTCGGCCTGTTTTCACCTCTCCCACCTAGTGCTGCCGGAAGGTGAGGTGACCTCGCAAGCAAATCCAAGGTGTACTGTACCTCGGTTACCTATTCGGGCCATACAGTGTCACGCTGTTTCCAGCATGACACCTTGGATTCACCTTGGACTTTACAGATCAACCTTTCAGATAGATGAGATAGATCAGAAAGCTATCTAGCTCGTGATATATAAGAGCTCATTTTCACAGACTACTCCCTCGAAGTTCAGACTGCAGTTCAAAGGCAGAGAAACTCAACATCTGACTCGGAGTCTATGCTACCGAATACCATGCTCATGAAATATGTGATTACATGTAAAACTTGTTCCGTGCCCTCGACCATATGGCCACCAGCTTTCCATGCATAGTAAGAGACGACCAGAGACACTGAATACCTGAGGCCGTGTTCATTCTTCAAAAACCATAAAAATTTCATCCCCATGAGTCCAGGAGCTGGGCATATAAGATAGACGACTTGAAATCAGCAAAAGTGTTGAGCAATGGACAGTGGTCTCACCCATTGTTGCTGCGGCACTACACCATGCATATGTTGGGCCTCACATGACCTACTACCGTCATTCTCACACGTTGGCCACAGTGCTCAAGGTCGTGCTCCAGCTGCAGCACCACTGACCTTCGAGAATGTGTTTCATGCAACTTATACCTCTGAAAACCTCTCTTGTTGTTCCCAACCACCTCCTGTCGCTCTCAATGATGTCACTTCTGAGGTCATCAATGATTTGGAGCCATTAACCAGGAAACGGAAGAAACATACAAAATCAGGGGCACGGAAGCGCCAGAAGGATGGGACATCTGTGTCCTTCAACAACAATGAGCCCCACTGTGATCTACCAGCTGTCGTTGGGCCCGCCATTTATGGTGTCAGTCCTGTGTCCGCTTCCCTGGCTCCAACACGAGTTCCCGCACATGGATCTCTGCTCCACGGTGGGCCAGCAGACACCTGGTGTGCTGTTGTTGCAAGCGGCGTCTAGTTTTCAATGGTCCCAGTTAGTGCCGCCACACAGCCAGACATCTTACCAGACACCGATAGCTTCAAGCCTTCCCGTCTTTGACCGAGAGGCAGTCATTTAGCCTGCAGTTTTTGTCTGTAAGTGATCTGTCACGATGTGTTTAAAGAGATCACTAACCTTCAAGTTACTCTAAAGAAAGCAGAAGCATTTGGATGCTGCATCTCGCTGGCATGTCTGGCAGAACACGGATGGTCAAATGGAAGCAATCCGAGCACACAATTGGAAGTTCCATGCAGAGGAATGGGTGAGGTTGGTGATTGCAGAGAACTCAAAGGCTGGGAGTCTGGAGATGATCGAAGCAAAATTGATGGATTATCGTCGCCAATCCATGGCCACGGCTCAAAGAGGAAAGCCGCGTGAAGGCTTCACGCTTGAACATTTCTATGAATGTTTGGTGCGATGGGTAGCTGTGGATGATCAGGTAAATCAATATTACATAACCAGACCAAAGTTGGTCAATGTTGCAGACTGCCAAGAATTGCGTGATCTGCTTTTATTCCTCAATGAATATCAATATCTACGTGATCAAGATATCCCACATCGCACAAAGCTCACGCAGCTGATAGAAGAACGGTATAAGATTGAGTATGTGGCAATGGTGCAGGAAATTCAGGTACACAATGCTGCAGCAAGGCGACTCACAGCTGGTACTCATTACTACTATGACAATAATAATTCCCTTGGACGTGTCTCCTTCACAAGCAATCTGCGGTCAAATCAAACAATCAAAGGATTCATGGCGGTGACAACTCACTATTGTTCCGAAGACGCAAGGCCACCTCATCTTGCATTCCCATCTCGTTGCTTTCCGTCACGTTTCTGGGTCTCACACTGGTGAAAATCTTGCTCGCCACTTTGTAGATATCTTGGAAGATGTTGGTGCAACACAACGAGTGAGTGGACAGGTACGATAAACTGGCTGTTGAACAAGCTCAGCCAAAACTCACACAGATTGGCATGATTACCCTCGACAATGCATCAAATTGTACAGTTGAAAAGGTCATAATGCATAATGGTGGGGCCATCAAAATCTTATGCATTATCAGGTATATGCAACACTGAATATGTCATGATATGTGACATAATGTGACCTCCCTATACAGAGTGACATTAGAGTGGACTAGTACGGTACAAGCTAGGATCATGAGTGTGGTACAAACTAACTATCTAACAAGGTCTGAGTAGCATTAAGTAGTTCTTCTCAGTGTAAACCAGCACAATGTTTTGATAATAGCCATAATAGATTGAAAGAGGATGTGGGATCTCCATATTGCATGCACCCAGCCCCAAGCTGCTGGCATATGCTGATTAAATCAGAACGACTCTGCTGAATCATTGTCAACATCATCATTGTCGTCTTTGATTTTGATGATTTCCCCATTCACAATGGCCATTTCCCACTGTACCTTGTCAGCAATTCCCTTGATGCTCCCATCTGCCAGTGACTCCAAATCTCCAACATCCCTCTCTTCCACTGGGTCTAGGATTTTGTCAACCATCAGAGGAGTTCCAAAGATGCAATCACATGACTTCAAAGTATGAACTGACTCTTCCATCTCAGCCTTGAGCAATGCCGCTTGCTTGGGTTTCTGCAGCAGTGCAGTTTTTGCAGGTTTGATGCAAATCTTGATGCCACTGCAGGAAGATGCTGCTTCCGAGAGTCAATCCATAGCCTCAAGTGCATCCTCAACAACTCCTTCTACATCCATTATGGCTTTGAGTGCCAGTTGTCAAATGGTAGCAAGCACGGTGCTTACTGTCTAATGCCTATTGATGCTTGAGCTAGGATCTAGTCCAACGGACTGGTAGCTCAGTTGGAAGAGCGCCACTGTACTACGCTGGAGGCCACGGGTTCAATCCCTGTCTAGTCCACTTTTCTGGCAAATTTTGTCACCAGTCTCCAGCCAGGATCCTCAAACCAACTCCCAAGGTGTGCTTGCAAGGCAGCCTCAGCCTCAGGTAAGGTCATTGTGTCGGATGTAGCAAAGTCACTAATGATCTTTCAGGCGAGCAGATCAGCATGTGGGGGATAGGGGAGGAGGGATGATATCACAGAAGTGTTCCTAGGTAAAATTTAGCATAGATTTGATGCAACAATACAAGTTAACTTATGGCTGCACTTGCATGTGATTCCAACAATGTTGGATCATTTCTGGAGTGACCTGGTCCCATGCTTTCTTTTCCATGGTCATTCCCTCAAGCAGATTAATTTTGTAGATTTCCCACTTGCCTGCTTCGTCAAGGTCAAGTGCGCATGCACAAAAGCTGCAGCAGTACAATGCCTTGAAGCAGCAAATGATTCCTGCATCACATGGCTGTACAAATGAAGTCATAATAGGCTTGAAAAACTCGAGGTGGATATTTGTTGGCTGGTATGACACAGTATGATCGCTGAAGTTATCAACAAGGAGGCATATGTGCCATTTTTGTTGCTTCATACAGAGATCAAATCTCTTCAGCCACCTATGGGCATGTTAGCCATGAAAATGATAATATGTAAATTGTACACCATAACCCACTCTGCAAAGAGATCTCCTGTCATCCATGCCTTCTTATTATGGCAATAGAAAAACCTGCATTGCTCTGGACCTTGCTTCTTGAAACATTGAGAATGGTTTGAGTTTCTCACTTCCATCAGCATTACATGCAACCCCAATGGTGATGCAAAACTTCTCCTTTTTCTTCCCACTCCTTTGCTTTGTTGCAAGACCACAATCTGGTGGTGCACTGAAAATAATTAAATTAATAAATATTTGTGCAGTATCTCATCAACTTACTAAGGGAACAGGGCTGTTTCATCAAAATTCCAGCGATCTCAAGGAATACTGAGCAAGAACCTTCTGACAGCATTCCCATTCCACTTGAACAGCTTCTGTGTCCACCAAACCTGCTTCTCTGTGCCACAAGTGTTCACAAATGTTGTAGGTTTTGAAAAATGATTGCAGCCACCCCTCACCAAGGAGTCTTTCCTTTTCTGTAACTCTCTTCCTCAAACCTCCTGCACTTCTCCAGCAACATTGGACCTGTTGCAGTCTCACCTCTTGCTTCCATGTGCTGTACCCAATGAATGAGTGCAAGCTCAACTGCTGGTGAAGTCACAACATGTGGCCTCTTGGATGAGAGTGTGGTGGGGTTGTCATCAATGTGAGCTTCCATCTTGGGACGTTCCCATAATTTGCAAGACAGAGTCGACTGCTCAAAGAGAGGTGCATTGGTTTTGAGTGAATTGAAGTGCTGAACAATCTGGGTTTGGGCTACACTAGGATGAGAATCCACAAAGCTATAGATGTGCATCCAATTGGCAAGTGTAAGATTTTGCTGAGTCATAGGCATTTGACCTGAGGTATGAGGTGTATCTTTAGTTTTCTGTCGTTTTGCTGGCTTTGTGCCCTTGACAGTGGGCACGTCTCGTGGTTTATGCTTTAGGCTTTCAGGCATGATGAAGAAGGGTGTTGAAATTAGGTAGTGCTATGTAATAATAACATTATATAATATTGTGTTGAACAATAACTGAGCCACATCTACCTTGTTCCCATCCACTATTGTAGCCATCTGATAATGCATAATAGTGACGACAACCCTATGCATTATGCATTATGCAATAATCTTGCATTCTCAGTGTGCCTGACACTGTACCATGCAAATTTCTATGCATTATTGAATTTATGCACTATTACATTATGCATTATGACCTTTTCAACTGCAACACCATGATGTGTAATGTGGAGAACTTGCTGTGGGCCAAAGGAATTGCCTTTGACAGTGAAGGGAATAGGATCAGGTGGGCTGTTGAGAGTTGATTCAAGGATCTCAGTTCAATACAATTGACAGGTGCTTCCCACACGTCATCAATATTGCAGTCCAAATGGGCCTCAAACATCTGACGAAGGTTGACGTGATAACGGAACCAGGCCAAGATATCACCAACGCATTGCTTGAAAACCTTGAGTATCTTGATACTCTGAAAGGTGATGTTATCTCCTCAGCTCGGCAACTGGTCACCGCATGCCGTGCATCTGGACAGTGCCATGAGGATGTCTCAAGAATTATCAACAATGGGTACACCACAGGACATTGGACAAAGGAGGAGCTGCAGGATGTTGCCCTTCTGCGTGACGTGATCACCCGCTGGTCTTCAATATCTCTGATGGTTGACAGGCTTCTGGAACTATATCCAGTGAGCCATCTTCCTGCAACCACACAATCTTTTTTCTTGTTTCTGATGTCACTCTTTCCAGGCGTTATCCAGGCTACTTAGTCAAGACAAGTACCAAGAGCTGCGAAAATATGAGCTTAGCGAAGTCGAGCTACAAGTCCTTGCTGATATTCGTCACTACCTTGCATTTTCCATGTTGTTCAAGAAGAAGTCTCAGTGCAAAAAACTCTGACATTGTCTATCATACTTCCTCTATACGAGAAGCTAATACACCACCTAAACAATGCAGAAGAAAAGTTGCCCTGCCTTGCTCACACCATCAAAGAATCTCGTGGAATCACAGAAGACCAGGATATATGCACTCGCTATCAGTAAGCCCCACCATTTGAGTTTTATCACATTTTGCTTTGATTAATGTCATACCTGATCAGTTCTTAACCTGACGCTCAAGCTTGACTGGATTGATCAACACTGGGTGGAGGATGATGCAACAGCAGCTCAAACTTGGATTCACAGCTCAGTAAGTTGTTTTCAAAGTATCTCTTGAGTTGTTCACTGATTTTCTTTTTATACAAACAGATGCTCAAGTATCAAAGGCTTTGACGAGAAACAAATGCAGCCACAGCCTCCGAGTCCTCTGATCCCCTGCCAATGCCCCACCATCCACTCCCCTCTCACGCTGCTCATGCCCAAGCTCATGGGTTGTGTGGCTTTGACAAGGTATCACGATCACTTTCAAAAAGCAGCCTGTCAAGCAATGGCTTGATGGTAACTGGCTCAGCTTCAACACCAGCTCCATCCGAGACTGAGCTAGCAGCATGGGAACAATGGACCCGTGACCAAGACTCACTTGTCATTGAGACTGAGCTTGAGAGATACCGAGCAGCCAGCACTATCAACGATGTGGACGAACTGATGGATTTCAATATCTTGGTTTTCTGGCAGGTGAGTGTTGGGCAACTGCATCTATTTATCTTTTCATCAACAAGTTTTACAGGCTCACAAGCATACCCATCCTTTACTCTACTGCATTTCACTCGACATTCTCCCCACCCAAGCATCCACAGTGCCTTGCAAACATGTCTTTTCATCTGGGAAGGAGATTAACACTGACCATCACAACAACCTTTTGCCCGAGATGATGCAGATGCTGCAGATGATTAAATACATGTTTCACAAGGACAGGCTTTCATTTGAGAATGACTGGCTAAATTATGAGCACAAAATAGCAGAGATTCCTAGTCACACTAGTGCTATCTAGGATACATAGTTATCTTGCATCCCTACATGACTCAATCTACCCAAAATGAAACTGTGCGATAACTGATGGTTTTCGTACGCTCACCTCACAACCTCAGTGTGACCTCGCAACTCACCTCACCTTTAATTTGCCGAGGTATGCTGCACCTCTACCTCAAGGTAACCTCTACCTCACCTTCCAGCAGCACTACTCCCACCACTTGGAACAACCTCCAGAATGGAAATCATAAAGCATCACCATAACAGCTGTTTGCAAAGCTAATGGCACTTGCAACTTGAGAAAACATTAGACAACAACGTGAGACTTAGAAAAAAAATACTGTTTATGTACTTACTATGCATACCATATGGCTAATTGAAAAATCTCGCCTGACATGAAACATGCTGCACTACAATTAAATTGTCGGGGTCTTATGCAACTGTCAGACATTCTTGACTGTGTCAACTTCTCTCACCATACTTTCTATCACATCCGCAAGCTCTTTCATGAAACCAGTGATGTTGTGAATGACAAAAACTATAATAGGGCAGTGATTGCCCAGACTCAGCCGCTGCCAGAGAGGGGCAAAGAACGACTGAGGAATCCGAAGTGAAAACTAAGTATATATATGTAGTGGAGTGGGTGGAGAAGCGCTCACTAATGATAATAAAGGGAATAGGAACAGGAACAAG
>KN825320.1:0-22183 GCA_000827395.1 Paxillus rubicundulus Ve08.2h10 | reverse complement strand
CCCACTCCGCTACATATATATACCTAGTTTTCACTTCGGATTCCTCAGTCGTTCTTTGCCCCTCTCTGGCAGCGGCTGAGGTGAGTTTACTTGATACTTATTTACTACTCCTAGCTAATCCCTAGTAGTCTGGGCAATCACTGCCCTATTATAGGTGAATATAGTCGTTCTTTGCCCCTCTCTGGCAGCGGCTGAGTCTGGGCAATCACTGCCCTATTATAGTTTTTGTCACATTCCACTCTGGTACTCCAGTGCCCTCCATGTTTACTTGTCACCATAATATATAAACCCTTCTTGTATTCTGTATTCTGCAGTTTGAACATTGACTAAAGTCACTCCTCTTGTCCTGTACTTCTAAGTCCTCCATTGTGACTTGAAGCTAGCCTTCTTGTTGTCACTCTGACCCTCTGATCCCCCACTTGTCTGTTGCTCCACTTCTCCACTTCTCTGCCAAATACTGGACTGGACCCATACAAGGGTGCAACACACAAGTTGAAGCCAAAGTCCATTAAGTACCTCCAACAACTCTGGACAGCCTGGAGGAACCAGACTTAATAGAATGCTGAGATAGCCAACAAACCCATGGGCCAATGGGCAGAATACTAAATGTACCCACCATGCTCCTCCAATGGGCCCATTTGCCAGAAAGCCCCCCAGATCCACCAACTTACCTATTTTTCACCCAAGCAAAATGGGCCCATGGGTCAGTTGCAGAAAAATCAATATGGGCCAACATTAGTTGACCAGTTGACATCCCTATGATATCAGAATTGGTTGCCTGGTCACCTTGCCAAATTTGGTACATCAGGGGGTGAATAGAAGTCAGATGCATTGTTACTGATGTGGACAGACACACTGGTGTCAATGAAGAAAGGTTCAATCAACAGATCAATGACTGTATTGATATGTTGGTTAGGTGCACAGTGTAGGAAAGAAGTCTTCCCTACATCTACAAGTGCCAATTATCACCATCTCTTTTGCCCTACCAGATTATCCAAATACCACCATCTATTCCATCCACCTTCTGCCTCATCTCTGTTCCATTCCTGCAATATCCATTCACATCTGTGTGACACCTGAGAAAAACTATAATAGGGCAGTGATTGCCCAGACTACTAGGGATTAGCTAGGAGTAGTAAATAGGTATAAAGGAAACTCACCTCAGCTGCTGCCAAAGAGGGGCAAAGAACAACTGAGGAATCCGAAGTGAAAACTAAGTATATATATATATGTAGTGGAGTGGGCGGAGAAGCACTTGCTAATGATAATAAAGGGAATAGGAACAGGAAGAAGGGGGAAATGGAATTAAGCGATGTAGGAAAGTGATGGAGCATCCCTGGAGGCTCAGGAGTGATGACGAGTAAAGAGTGATGAGATGTAATGAGAGTCCATGTGAATTCCACATGGATTCCGAGCGGGCGCTGAAAGTCCGAGTGGATCCGCCTGGCGGCAGAGTGGAGGTATGAAGTCCGACATTCTGGAAATGCAGAGTTGGTGTTCTGGTTCCAGAGTTCACTGTATTTTGTCAACACCTGCACTTTGTGCATCACAGAAACTTGTCCTTCCTTACAGATCCCAGTGTCCACATCCACTCACATCTGTTCCTGTCCATCCTAACTTGCTGGTAAGTCTTGGTTGGTTAAGGTCTTATTTTCCCCTTGTTTGAACTCATTTCATTGGACATAGTCTGTGGTCCACTCTCTGCATTTTCCATCCACTCCATCTGCTTATTCCTCATGTTTTGGCTTGGTTTGACACTGTCATGGGTATTCCCATGCTATAAAATTCTGCACTTAGTCTTTGGAATATTATCTTTTGTCACCACAGACTTGAGGTCAGATGAACATAAGACCTGGATGAAAACAACACTCTACAGACTCCTCTACACACCCTAGTGCATTACATTCACCTTGCAACACTTTGTCCATCCATCTACCATGGAAATTCCATGAAAACACACTACAATTACGCCCATTTCCTCTAGAGGCTGACAAACTTTCCCTTCTAGAGTTCCTCTCACACAGAATCCCTCCTGGGTCAATTATATTGCACCCCTTCTATTTACATTTCCCTCTGTTTCAACCTCTTAACACTAGGGAGGGACTTAGTATCTTTTCAGCAGATACTGAGGTTTGAAAAGTCAATGGGAGCTGTGCCTGTGCCAGTCAATGGAGGTGTGAAGGTCACCTAAATGTGCCAAGAGTGCATCAGATTCCAATTGGTCCCCTGCACATGGAGGTGAGTCATGGGTTAGCCCAACAAATTCTGAGGTGCTTGCAGTAGGGAAAATGGAGGGCATGGGCATAGAGGGTGCTGATGGAAGGAAGAGGGCTCCACTGGTGGTGGAATCAACAATGTATGTGTGGCCAGAGTTGTCATAGTGAACAGATGGCAGAATAAAGTTGGACAAAGCATCAACTTTCATCCATGTTTGATCATAATTATAAAGTATTATAAAGGCATTATCCAGGACATGTCAGATTGAGATTTGAATGGTCACCTACTGATCAGAAATAAAATGGCTGTCTGAGAATATATACCATTATCTATTGATAAACTTTATGTTTAAAAAAAGATAATACTATATATACATTTATCTGGTCATGCCAAAGTGATAACTAATTGATCTTATGTATCTAGGAATATCAACAATTGAAAATTTTCCTGAGGGCCTAATCCTTAGTAGTCTGGGCAATCACTGCCCTCTTATAGTTGTCACAGACCTCAGTTGTACTGTAGCAGAACTGACTGTGGATTACCTAGACACTGTCAGACTATACAATGTTAGTTATGTATGGCATGTGGTATATGGAAAATGGACTTACCCTCAGTCATACTGTAGCATAACTGACTGAGGGATAAGGAAGTGTGGGATGGGTACTATATGTGGTGGTCGACATTTCAACAGTGATTTCCTGGATTTCTATCCATAGCGACACAGCTTCCACTAGTACTTGTCCGCGTCGACTCTCGAGTCTCCAAGGTACGGACGAACATTAACAGCGCTCCTGTCTAGTTCCTTGTAACATAAATTGGGATACAGGAAGTTGGCAGCCGCGATTCAATGCATAAACCCCAAGCTCGCATCCATTGTCATATCGGAGGTGGGGATCGTGACAAGAGCGAGGGGGCTGGCAGTGGCAGGATCGGAACCGTATCATATGATACTAGTCACTACTAGTAGGCCAAGTAAAGTCCACTGTTGCATCATATTACCAGGGGATGCCCTTACATAGATACCACAATTACGATGTAGTGCTTGCTCACTGGCTTATCCTTGATCCCCTTCCTATCTCCATCATGCCAATTCATCACGTAGGCAGGTTGTTCAGGAGCATAGTGTTTGCATGAGCATTGAACTTGTTCAAATAGTCTTGCTCAAATTCAAACAAGGAGTGTCCCCCGAGGATATAGACAAGTTTAGACATAACTTGCACTCGTTGGGCTCGAAAATCCCTGCCATCAGCGCTGTCAAGGCTGGCAGGGTGATCCGGCACCCTTTGGACCATGGATTCGACGAAGGTATACAATATCTCGGTGATCAGGCTCGTCCCTCACCTGTCCGATACCATGCAGGGGTTATTTTCGTCTTTAAGGATGAAGCCGCTCTCAAGAACGATTACATCCCTCACCAAGCACATCGCGACTACCAGGCATTCTCAGAACCTTACATCGAAGGTCTGTACCCTGTGTTCGGGTACCGTTTCTTGCTGATGCTGCGGGCCCTAGATAAACTGATATTTGATATTTACTCTGATGAGTGAACTGGGCACTACCTAGTACTGTGGCTGGTGTCCCAAATCAAAGCAACGAAAGGCAACAATGTACATATCCATGAATATTGCGTACATGTAAGATGAATGTTTGAATCATGACTATCATTCCTGTTGATCCCGCGTCTGTTGTCGTGCTCAATCGTAGATAGGGAGTGGCAACAACCTGATGCCTGATCAGCACGTTCATCACAAGGTACTCGACATCTCACTCACTTGTCAGTGTTAAAGAGGAAGTTATCCGCATCATCCTCGCCCTCTAGGAAGCGAGTCGGATGTATGACTGAAGGGAAGCCATGATTAGGTACCACGTTATCACCGAGCATTTTCCTCACCTAGGTGTCCACGTGTTTCCTTCAATAACTTTTCCATTTCTTCCCAGTCGCTGTTATCCATCGGTTCTGCAGCTTGCACACTCCTTCCTCTTGATAGTTCCTTTTCCTGTGCCTGGTTGGACGTGGGTAACAATCCACCGGCGCCGCTGTCCGCTCTGCCCCGACTATGGAACGTCTCTTTACTCCCTTCGTTCTTGGCTACAAGACCACCATGCTGGTAGGGTGCGTTCTCGTCAGGCGGACCACGTGTCATGGGGCTAGGTGAGCTGTCCTTGGCCTGCAGAGGGAATAGAAAGCGAGTTCTTCAACCATGGGACACCGCGCAGGTCACGACAAAACTCACTGGTTTCGTGAATCGCTCCTGTTGAGTTACGAATTCCGTGTACTGCTTCCACGTCGTCACAGTGTCATCTGGTACCACACGGAACACCTTGCGGTATATCTCCGTCTATATGCAAACTGGTAAGCCAGGGCACGGCATGGGTATGACAAGCACTGACGTTATGCACGGCACAGGCAACCCACACATTCTTCCAAAAGTCGTCTGAAACCGGATCCTCGAAACTGTCGGGGTCGACATGAGGGGATAGCGTAAGTAGAGCCCAGGCCTTATCTCCACCATTCCCAGGGTGTCTGCGTGGCACAGACCTCGCGCGCGGTGCGCTCTTCTCATTGACATCACTGACATCTAAGACAGGATGCAGAGGCTCGTCATCGGCCTGGCCATTTTTATTCACAGGCGCTCTAGATGCCTCCCCATTCGCAGTATATGCGAATGGAGGGTCGTGAGTGCTTAAGTTCGGCTGATACTGTTCGAGCGCATCCAACTCGTTAGCGGTGGGTTGCCCTTCGACTTGCGGAACGGAGGGTCGACGTTCGCTGACGACCTTGTCCTCAAGCGTGGGGACCAATAGACCAGGTTGCTTCGTGCCATCAGGAGTGCGCGTCGCACGTTCTTCTGGCAGCGGGTTTCCTTGAGCAGTGTTGTAAAGTTTCTGCGTCTCAACCTCAGCAGCAGGCATATGGAGTGCCTTTGCTGTCGACTCCGCGGCAACGTTCCCCGCAGCACGCGCACCTTTACAGGCGAGTCAGTGTGGGTGTCCTCACAAGGAGTGAAGTTTCCATACCCCGCTTGAGCTCTTTCGCCACGGCATGCAGCACGTTCCCCACCGGCGCCTCGGACTCCGTATGCGTCGCTTCATCACCAGGGACCTCTTGCTCTCCCTCAGGATCCCATTGTTCTTGCGCACACTCCGGCTGGATCTCCTCTCGAGGGACGTAATCTTCCTCGGTTAAAGCGTCGACATCAACTCCAAGATGCTCTCGCATGAGCCGCAGTCGGAGAGTATGTGCGAATCGCCCCACTTTGAACGGACGACCTGCCATAGTGCTACAGGCAAAGCAAATCAGCCTGAACCTTACGAAAGGGGAGAAACACTTACCCATCAAGCATGTCAGTGTCCCGAATGACAGCGGCTAATTCAGAGTCTCGATCGCCACGCTGGGATCGTTCGTTGATGTTCGCACTCCCAATGATGGCGAGTCTGTCATCTACAATGCAGACCTTGCTGTGAACGTATACCTAGCGACGTTGTCAGTACTAGCCGACATATTTGATGTGGATCAGTTCACAATTTCAGTGGTCACGGCGCCATCACGCATCTGGGCCCAACTTCTCAATGAGAACACAGAGATATAATCGTTAGGCTACCAAGCGTCAGAGAGATTGCGGCAGGATGGAATACTGATGAACTCACGTCAATTCCCTCCTTGCGTAACCGTGAATGTATCGAGTTCGGGCCTCGGAATAACGTACGGTTTTGACAGTCGACGATGATCCGTATCTATCAAATGCCTCAGTGTGATGTGCAGAAAATGAAACACGGCAAGCATACCGCGCTGGCATCGGTATGCTCGATTGGAAAGGGGAACCCGGGAAATAGCGGAATGATAATACAACACTTCCAGGGAGTCCCTAGTCGGTGCGCGCGGATAATTCGGCGAACGAGAGCGTCTCCGATCTTGTTCTCAATCTTAACATCATTGACGACAGTCCTTGCGTACACAGTAAGATTGGGTGACGATGTCGCAAAGCGATACTCACGAGGAAATGAAGAACTGATTCTCAATGTACACAAAATGTTCTGACATTTCGATAGCTATTTGAAGGTCAGGATCGATCCGCTCAAATAGTCCAGAGAGGGCTTACCTTTCAAGTACGCGTTTTGAATGGAATGTTCGATCCTATTAGGTGTACCAAGTGACCATGGACCAGCTGACCGACAAATCTGCATCTCGCAAGTCCCTGTGAGGCGCATGGCCGCGAGTTCTCCAGGCTTGAATTCGGGAGGAGGTAGTAAGAAAGGCATAGGTCTCGTATGGTTCTGGGAAAGAGGTTGATTTCCGGGCCATGAAGTCATGTGGTGAATTCAAACCTTGATTCTTAGCAGCCAGTTCCATCTAGTAAAAATCGATCAGGGTGTTGTTGTGTGATACTCTATAGGACACACCTTTCCACAAAATGGCGAGCGAGGTCACGAGCAGGTTGGCCAACAATTTGCATCCCAACATCGTGCCTATTACAATTTCAACTTGCTGAATCACCCATTCATACCATCAACCTACCAAGGCATCCGGGGCACCTTGGCCCGGTCGTACATGTCCTCTTCAGGCTTACCAAGGGTGTGGAAATCCAATACTCTGGGATTACTGTAGTCCTTTCCTGTCCCATCCATGATCGGGATCAGCATAGACTCGACAGCTTAGACCGATGGAATACAAACCGGGCCAAATCTCTGTCTTCTCGGATGATAGCTGTGGATCATCAACGATGACATGCTGAGGGGTGTCCCATCTATGGAAGGTTAAATCACGGCGCTCGATTTCTGTCATAGGTTCGGGTGTCACGGACCTTCCAAAGCAAAGGTCGATCCCACCCATAAAAGCAATGGTTTGATCGATCACACAAAGCTTCTCGTGCTGAAAGGGTGCAAGCTCTGAATAGGGGCACAGCAGTAAGATAAAGGTTAACCCTTACGTGGGCCCAGTAAAAGGTGCCAGTCTGGAAGTGCGAAGGCGAGCGCTGGATCATGATATTTTTGTGGAGTGATGACAACTTCTGCTTCGTGTAGCTGAGATGAAGGATGTCAGTGATTGAGGCGATGGCAACTAGGGTCTTGCCCACTTGCTGTCAGTTGGCGTTGTACGGCTGGACACTTCCTTGCTGTTGATACAATGAGTACGCTAAGCATTGTGTGAGGAAGACACCGACTATAGAATGATATGAATCTTGATACCCTCTTTCGCTTTTCGCTCGAGAATCTTGTCTAGTCGATACTTCTCCTTATTCGGGCGTCGCATCTGGAGTTCTACAACAAATGAGTAAAATGATGGTGCATTCTCTGTAGCCAGCCATACCCGGTGAGAGCCACCAATCATGAATGTATATACTGTCCTTCGCCATTGTGAGAGCTCTAGACAAGTTCCACATGTAGTCTCGCTGCCAATGTGTCATGATCAGTCTCTACTCCAGTTCGTGGCACCAGACTAACCCCGTCCGCCAGCCACTGTGTGGCCACGTTCAACCGTATCGGAGCAAAGCTGTCGAACCGATTCTTCGTCACATAGTGACAGGTTGCCGCGGCCTTCTCAAGTGCAGTAATCCATTGCAACATCTGGCGCTGTGTGCAGGGACCACATCAGCTACTCGTAGCACCCCCAGACTCGAAGGCATGATTACCTCATTCCTCGCAAACAACTTGAGGCGCATTTGCGAGTTCTCGACGTAGAATGTATGCTTTGAAACTTCTTCCGATCGTTTCTTTGATCTGCGCCTTTCATTCTCTGGCTGCGACGGAACCTCGTTGTCATTTTGGTGAGTAGAGAAATTTGCGCGAGGATCGGCGTTCGTAGAGGGATCGACGACTGGAGTGGGTGAATGAGAAAAATTGGATGGAACTGAGCTCCCTGAAGACGCCGAGTTGTGTCGTATATGTCTAGGGGAACCAGGTGCTTGGTCATTCTGGTTCTCGACATTGACATTTGGTGTCGATCGGTGTCCAATGCCGAAAGCCCTGGAGAGTCGGCTTTTGATAGAATCCATCACTGACAAGCAGTCGACCCCATTCTCCTCCGGTAATTGAACTTCGTGAACGCGTTCGGCAGTGTGAAACTCCCTATCCGCGGGTTCGGGGCGAAGGAGGTGAAGACCTTTGCGATAGTAGCGGATGGGACGTACGATCTTGAAGTCCGAGTCCAGGAGAAAGACATCCCAAACAGTCACCTGTGATACGTTATTCAGAGACAGGAGACTAAGAGGACAGAGCGCACTTCTCCAGGATCTTCGAGGATGACTATATAGCTCTCCCGCACAGAACACCAACGAGATTCTTTTCGCTCCCTCCATCGTACAGACTTTCGCCCAAGTACAGAGGTATTGCCAGACGTTTCAAGGCGCAAGAATCCTGCTTTGTATTGGGCACCGCCCGACGGCGCGAGGGATATGAACAAGGCGCTTATCTCAAGAAAGCATGACAATCTGTTCGATGAGGGGTGGAACATCTGGCGTCCACGTGAAGCTGATGAATTTAATGGTGTATCTCATTATTTGGGGTGCACGTACCACAGCACGAATGAGATTAATGAGGTAGTCTTCTAGGGCTTGTCGTTGGAGTAGCGCAAAATCTGTTTGCCGAACTTGGCCTCCGCTGCTCTCCCTCTTGAGAAACTTGAAATACGGCAAACCTTGAAGGGTATGGGTGAGAAATACTGTGAGATGCAGAAGGTACATACTAGTTCGCGGGAACTCTGGGAGAGCATCTTTGCTAGTGGTAAATGCATTGGAGATAGTGTAGTGTGTATGCAGCGAAATAAAATCTCGAAGTTGCCGATATACCACCCATCGTACGGCACCGTTCGCATACTCGCACTCGATACGAAACACAGCTTTATGAGCATGCAAAGGGTGCAAACTATCACTGATGCGGATACGCAAGCGATGAAGTAGAATCGGGGTGCGTCTATGGCCCTTGTCGTCGCGGTCGAACCATAGCTTCAACATTAAAGTGGAGAGACCACCGGTGATAAGTTCATCGGTGATATTTACTTCATGTGGTGTAACGACGGAATGCGTCGGAACAGAAGATGGTGACTGGCGTATGATAGATGGAATGAGTGCACGTAGCTTCCCCCACTTGGCAGAACCTCCGGAATGTTTAGTTACAAGTTGGGGGGTATGGGATTGGGCTCGCTGAAGTTCCTCGGAGGGGAAATTATCTTTCCTGGCAGACAACGTGGGTTGGTGTCTGGACATACGCTTCCCCCGTTGGGCTAAAAGGTTGTGTCCCTGAACTTCCTCGAAGATGGTAGGTGGCTTCTCCTCCGTAGAGGGTTCATGGAACCGTCTAATGGGATTCCAGCCTTCGTCTGTGATCCTATTCTCACGAGCCTTTCCCTTCTTATCCGACGTTTCCTTCTCTAGATTGGGACTGGGTTCCAATGCGCCACGAAAGCTTGATGGTCGGCGCTGAATAGTAGGGTGGAGGGGGAGATAGTCACCTTCAGCGAAATCGTTTTCGAATATCTCGGGGCTCTCGAGCTGACCATCGAGCTGAATAACATGAGGGACGGCAGGGGAATTTGAGGGGGCGAATTGGAATGATAGGGACCGAGGAGGGCCTGTACGAGCGGAGGGGGTATCGGGCAAAGAGAGTCTTGGGGTACCCAGGACGGTAACCTTAGGAGATCTGACAGGTGTGGTTGGAGAAGAGGTGGGTTCCAAGTTTAGTGCGGCCGGGCGCTGTTCATGAGATGTCTGTGGGTCAGGACTAGTGCCTTGGGGTCGATCCCGAGATGGTGCATGATATTGGGGCTGTACATTTTTGGCGAGTTCGTGCTGCTCGTTCAAGTTAGCATCGGGATCGTGACAGGGAGCGAGCGTCGCGGTCACGACGGGCTCGGTGAAGGAAGGCTGGTGCAACGCAGCGGGTGACGTGAGATTGTCCTCCGGTGCCATCTGAATGCTTGAACGTTGCTGAGAGGGGAAGGTTGTGCAGTGCTCGGTCACGGTGAAGGTGATAGGGACCGGGCCAACAACTGCCAGTACTTGGTTCAACTGACGAGACCGCCAAGTGGAATATAGACGCCAGAACCACCTGTTACTCAAGTCGTGGTGGCTCTGAGCGAGTAATACTACCGCGGACAACCGAGTCGATGTTGGCCTACAAATAAAATGACGTACATGCCAAACCGGGACTCGGTACCGTGAATCGAATGGAATACTTAGGTCAACTCCAAGTTGCCATTTACAAAGTCCTTGTCATCGCCTTTCACAGCAACCTGCGTGTTCCACTTGATACCAGTGAACCGCAGCATCGCACCCGCTCGTCGTCCTTAGGAAGCACTTATTGTCTCGAAGCCCCTCGGCGACCAATTTATCAGCCAACTCCTCGATAGTGCTCCCTGTGATCTTCTCAGCAACACCATCACCATCCTTTTTCCTTCCAAAGATAACCTATCTGGAAAGGCGCAGTCTTCCTCTTAGAGTAGAATCTGTCTTCCGTATCTAGCGTAGGTTTAATTCCTGAAATTCTGCCCTTCATCGACGAAACGCTCGCCCTTGACGTTCACCATGATGCCCAATGTATACCTGGAACTGATTACTCAGCTCCCTGTCTCCAGTATCCATAGGTGGGGTTGTATCCCACCGAGTACTGTGGCATTCACGCCAGTCACCAACGAGTTCGGCGCCCATAGCTTTTGCCATCACGAGTCCATCCATCTCCAGTATTGTAGGGCGTCCTACAGACCTAGGTCTACTGGATGTTGACGTTGAAGTTATCACCATATAAACCAACCACCCGCGCGAGTGTGACACAAGAAGAGTGGCCTTAGGACAATCGCCGACGTGGGTAAAGTCTTAATTGTGGGTCAAAGCACACTCAAGTAGAACGAGAGGCAGCCCGCTACTTGTAGAGTACGGGTAAACGTCGTCGCTACAGCAAGTGTCCACTCAGGCCCGAGGTGTTTTGTGCGTAGCTCTACACTAGATTCATATCCTCCAGCTGCGAGCATGACCAAAAGGGCTTTTAGGAAGACTTCTTCGTCATATTTCCGTACGATAATAGCAGTCACGGAGCTTCCATTCTCTGTAAGCGTTGCTGCGGGGGTCCTTGAGGGCCCGAAATCCCGCCTTGATGAGCCCCTGCTACCATATTCGACGCTGAGCACCGCCCCAGAACCTCTCTCCCACCCACCTCATATGCTTATCTGTGGAAAGACAGCATGAACGATTATTTGACCTTTTCTGCGAGCCACTGCACTGCATCTCTTGAGCCTTGATCCACCATGGTCCTTACCAATCCAGCGTACAGTTTGTTCTCTCTGAGACGCATGATGTCGCCGACAAAGTCACCTACGGTGTATGGTTCCATGTCGATCACTCTGGCCTGCTCGGGAGTGACATTGTTGACGATGAGCAGAAGGTTGGCGTGCACAGCGCGGTGTTCACCCGCCGTGAAGTGGCCGTTTCCACCCGCTCATCCTTCGGGAGCCTTTTCTGCGATTATGACGTCTGTGCAGCCAGCTTGGACCGCACCAAACGCAGCACAGGCACCTACGTGCCCGCCACCTATGATTATGCAGTCGAAGGTATTACCTTGATGGCCCTGATGAGGAACTCGTAAGAAATCAAAGGATCTCGTGTATTTTATCGTTTGGTGCATGGTTGTAGTTGGCGCCCTCCACCAGTAGGCTGACGCGGTCAAGTTCACAGCGGTGCCACGAAGTCACCTGCATTGTCGCCAATCCATATCAGCCAGATAGCACGAAGAGCGATGTAGCCAGCAAGAACGATATCCTCAACGTAGAGCTGGAAAACCAAATGAATTAAACAGACAGCATTAACATTACATAGCAGGAGCCCAAAAATCGCAGACAACACCAAGGAAACCAACAAATCTCAAGAATCTAAAATCTACAGAGTGCCAGTCGTTATGGTTGCTAGTACTGATCAGCGCAGCATGGGATATTACATCCTGGAAGGGTTCACAGCCAGGTAGCCTCCATCAATGACCAACTCCTGCCCGTTCATATACGCGGCTGCTGCCGACGCCAGGTATACCGCTGTCCCAGCCATTTCCGCAGCTCTGGGAAAACATTCAAATGTTTAATTATATCGTAACGAAGCCTGTTGGGGTAATGTGGAGATTAGACTTACTTTCCCGGCCTTCTTGCTGGCACAGACACTACAGGCATTCCCACGGCATCTGTAGCTTCTTGACCAGATATGACACCGTGCGTCATTTCGCTCTCATACACTCCTGGTGCGATCGCGTTGACTCGGACCTGGATACCTCTGAGAGCGAACTCAGTAGAAAGCATCTTCGTGAGATGAGAAGCTGCGGCCTTTGAGCTGTTGTAGCAGAACTGGGGTTATGATGAGCTGGAGAGGTCTACATCAGAAAAAGGACAAGGCTTACATGTCTTTGGGCAAGTTTCATAAAACCACTTATACTCGTGATGTTGATGACGCTCGAGGTGAAACCCGGCCTATCTTGGGACCCTTTGTCGAGGAGGTCCAAAAACGCGACCGTCATGAAGTATATAGAGAATGTGTTAACAGAATACAAGGCAGACCACTGGTCAAACGACTCTTGTGCGAAGAGATATCGGCTGAGTTCATCTGCTTTCTTGGCCGCACTTGGCGAAGGGTTGTTCAGCTCTGGGGACATAGGGCCACACTGACCCGCGCTGTCGCGAATTGATGAGTTATCACTGTAACTGAAGTGGAGACGGATATGTCACTTACTTGTTCACAAGGATATGCAGTTTACCTTCGTCTTTCCTCAACTTCTCGACGGCCTGTTGGATTTGTTCTTTGTCTGTCGTGTCCATCTTGAGTCTAACAGCGTCCAGGCAACAATGTTTCAGTAAAAACACGGAGCACGCTTGGAACAACATTCACGCAATCATGTCACCCATGGTGTCCTGCTTGTTCTTATTCCATGCTTCAGTGACGTCCTGCAAGACCTCTAGTCGTCGTCCAGTAATGTACACGCGTGCCCCATTAGCAGCGAGCCCATGAGAGATCATGAGCCCGATACCAGTACCACCACCCGTCACCAGGGCGACGAGCCCAGTGAGGTCATACAGTTTCTCGAGCGTGAATTCAGCTGAGTGAGCCATTGGGGATTAAAGATGGATACTGGGTAAGCTGCGAACAAAGCTCCTTAAAAACCCCAATCCAAACGCCGCCGATCTGGTGAGTCACCGACAGGAGGCCTGCCTGCTGGGTAAGTTCCGAACATTACCTTCTTCTCAGCACGGTTGGAGCGCGGTCGGACACGTAAATTGTACCCAGGAAATTTTAGTTCCGTATAGACGGGGGTGGTCCGCGGATAAGCACCCAACCAGGATTCCTGACAAGGCCCAGAAAGCCGGCATCAGTCCTTGGAGCAAGGTTTTGACTTTGAGCAGTAACGGGGCGATGAAGTAGCCTATCTATAAACACATTCACATATGGGTAATGTTACACACCAGGAATTTCGCTTAATACATTTCAGAATAGAATTGTAAAATATTACATTATATATACCCTTATAGGTGTGTGAGAAATATCTTTTCTTATGTGGAAGATTCTGAGTGAGGAAATATAATATTTTATGACGTGGTTTATGATATTAAATTATGGAATATATTATGAGATATATTTCAAGGCCCTCAAAACGTTGGTGTGAACGTCTGGTTTTCGGGGAGCGGAGGTCACGTGGAAACTATTTCGTTATTTTACGACACAGAGAAATAGCCGAGTTAGACCCACTGGCATCGAAGGCCCATCTGCAGTTCACCAAACCTCATCTGCAATTCACCAAACCTGTAGAAAACCTGTTTCCAGGTTTTATTTTGGTATAGCTCATGGACCTGCCTGTTTCGTCAATGAGTCTACCAATCACAACTCTGCATTGCACGGCGAAAGAGTCGACGTAAAGGGACGGCGCTGTCTCCGATGCTCCACTCGCTCCAAATTCGCGTAAAAACATTATGAAATGGTCTGAATCAACAAGTCGTATAGCCGACTCAACTGAGTCGTTTGTGATCTCAGACTCCGTTTGGTATGGTACAGGAACTGCAATTGACTCGTTTTAGAGTCGCTTGGGCTCGTTCAGCCAATGAGAGACTTGCAAAGTCAAAGTTTAGAATACAAGCGCCCGTCCCAGTTCCGTCCGCCTTGCGCATTACTCATCAGCGGTAAGAGCCACAACACAAGGCTCATCTCCATGGACAGGCTGTCGGATAACCATTTGGATTAGGGTGGGTGACATCAACCTAGATGCTCAACATGTGTCAGAAGTGGGGACGCTCCGTCAAGTTCTGTAGTCTTTAGCGATGATAAGCGTGCCACAAGTCCAGACAGATAACGTCATGGGCTCAGCCCCGCGACCCTCCGCAATCAAGTTTCCCAGGGCCGCGTCGCGCAGCCTGCGCCACAGTTTGTCAAAGAACGCAGGTAATGCTGCAAAAGATCCGTAGTTCCACCCCACGGCGCCTGTACGCATCGATCTTGCAGCCATACTGTCTTGAGAATGGGGACAGATAATCGGGAAGCAATACAAATGAGTTCAGATGGGACGTCCATCTGTACATTGTCGACGCGAAGCGACAGGAATTCGAGAGATGGTAGAGTGACAGCATGGTCAACAAACCGTGGGCTCTGCAGATGCAATACCTGGCTCTCAGTGTTCTTCTGGGGAAAGCATAGTCTGAGTTCCCGAATCCGGGAAGAAACCTGTAGCATCCCCAAAATGTCCTTTATGGCCACGTGTCCACTACTGAACCCGTGATGTGTGTAGTCAAGGTATGCTAGGTTCCCAAAGAGTTCAGGCAGCCACGTCAATCGCACGCCGTTCAGTGTGAGTCGGGTCAGTCTAGGAGCAAACCCGCCGAAGAGGGTAAATTCTTTCGCGTCATCATTTCGAGGATAATGGAGGATCAGGGACTCGAGTTTCATGGTTTCAATGGCATCGTTGGACATCTGGTTGCCAGGGGCCACAGGTTTGTGGTCCCAGAGATAGGAATTGGGTCGACATAGTGGCCCAAGTGCTGCGTTCCAGAGGTATGGTGCGTACGAGTCGAATCGTACATGGAGCGATCGCAACGCAGGAAGATGAGGGGCAAGAAAGTGCATCTGAAGCGCAATGGTATCTATGTCGGACGACGCCTTCGAATAAGAATCCGAACAGAGAATAACATCGAGCGTGCACAATCGTGCACGACGGATACGTTCTTTCCACATGGGCAGCCTGGAATTTGGATCGAGTAATACGCGTCGCCAAAGCGAATGCGCATGCAACGTGATGGCCCTCCACGAATGACAGACGTGAGACACGAGCACGGGAAACATCACGGCATCGAGACAGCCAAGTGTAAAAACATGCACAAGTAATTCAGGAGGGAGTAGGTGGATGGGGTGCACGGGTAGGTCAGGGTTCGGACTGTGATGGAGGGAAAGAATCATGGAAGGGCGCGATGTCAGCGCATGATCATTGGCAGCTTCGGATGTTGGGGCAAATGCGACGTGAGGGCGCCGATTGATGCGATCAACGAGGATCCCATCTGTGTAGGGAACACTGAGGAAACATGCGTCAGTGTGCATTTTGATAAGCACGAGAGGTTCAGAATGCACTCACGGCTCAAGATGCACTTTATCCTGTATAGCATTCATAAAAGAACGTGTAAGACTGAACTCACGTCGACGGGACCTCCTTAGGGGTGAAGGCATAGGGTGGGGCTGGGATGAGGATAAAGCACTGACCACACACGGCTTTTATGGGTGAAAGATGACACAACTTATAAGCCACAGGGGCTGTCAGACTGAACATACCGCCCCCGGCAGAGATCGGGTTCGAGGCAAAGCTGAGCGCTGAAGTTTGAGAAAGATGACCTGTCCCTGTCCCTTAAGACAAAATAAACTAGAGACACCTGATTGAACATTACCAGTTCACCAGTAGTACCAAACTGGCAGTGTTGGGTGACAGCAAAAATGGAGAACTCTTGGCCATTCCCCGACAGCTTGAGCTGGCAACTCGGTCAAGAGTGCTCGAAAGAACAAAACATTGCGGATCTTGGGTCGAGATCCGCAATGTTTTGTTCTTTCGAGCATTTGGACAAAAACACACACCCACGAGCCACCGCATAGGATCTGTCGGAAATTTCTATATGGGGTTGCCATTACTTAAAAGGACTTGAAAGGTCCCAAGATGCCGGCGGCATTACGGCTCGGTTGCAAGGGTACCCGAGATTGGCCCAAGGCAGTTGGCAGCTCCAGGCTAACCGTTCCAAGGCAGTCCCAAGGTGGTCCCAATGCAGGTGCCAAGGCGGCAGCTAAACCCCCGAACGTGGGGGTTCCAATGCCTTTCAAGGCGGTTGCAATGCTGAAAATTTCATCCCAAGGGTCAGCTATATTGGAAGTCATCCTGAAGCCATTGGAACCAATGCCAACTTATTTCAACTCGAAAGGAGATTTCAATGCATATCAAATTGCAGCCATTTGTACATAATCTTGTGCAAATACTTGGGATAGCTATACTACTCATGCAACCTTTCATTTCACTGTCAGAGTCAGCCAATTGTTGGATGACAGTGTATTCATGGGAGAAGCAACTATTCTGTGGCTGGATTGATGTGTAACTTGAGATACTATTAGATGGAGAGTGTGACTTACTTGCCAATGAGGCACAATGCCCCGAGATGGAGGGTGCTGGAGGTCTTGCTGGCAAGGGAGTGGGGGGTGCCAAGAGTGGTAGGGTATTAACTTCATAGCAATATGGCAAAGCAGCAGAATGGTGACTCAGATGTAGAAGGTGGGTGCTATGGGGGTTGTATGAGTGGGATTTCAGCAGACATGTTGACTAATTTACTGACAGAAATTGGGTGGAGTGGTGGTGGTAATAGGATTCAGAAGTGTGCATGGGGTTCACAAGAGGGTTGGAGATGGGGGACAGATGGTCAGTGGGTTGGCATTGTCTGTTGATGTGGCAGTGAAAGTTAAGCTTGCAGTGGTGGATGAAGGATGGTACTATGCACCAATAGATGTTTGAATTAGTTGGAGTGAGAGACAATAATTGCTGCACTAATAGTCTCCGAGGTGATACAGACAATTGACAAGAGATGTCAAACAAGTGGGATGGTCCAGGAGGTGGGAAGTGTGGCCATTAAATTGGCAAGAGTGACAGAAGATGGATGGGAATTGTGTCAGCACTGCCAGTGTCAATGAGACATTGGAATGGGGAGAATGAGAAGGGGAAGGTTGGAACAAGTCTGAGACAAAGTTAAATTTTAAGCAAGGGTTTTGATGAAGTGCAAATCAAATCTGATTACTTAATTGTTTGTCAGTGTATTTCCTTATACTTATTTAGACTCATTACATCACACAGGGGCTGCATTGATACAAGGAGGTATTTGAGGCAATGACATGCTAAACACGAGTAGGTAAAATGATAGATGTGTAGGTAAAAGCCATGGATCGTGAGATCTTGAATGCAGTCATGAAATGGAAGAAATAGGTCCAAGGGTCCAGGTGTCAATGAAAGGTGGAAAAATGTTAGCTACAGTGTGATCAATTCTTCACCCTCCTGCCAGACCTCCGAGCAACAGAACCACCCTGCTCCTCTCCCTCCACACCTGCACCCTCTGTTGCTGCTGCCTTGTCCTTGTGTTTGACCTTTGGTTTTGGTCTGGCTCTTGCAATATCAGGAGTGTTGTTGTCATGCACAGCGGGCTCTGTGGTAGCCTCAGGATCGGATGGGGGTCTGCATGGACAATCAGACTGCTGTTGGGGAGCATAGGAGGCACAGGAGGTGCAGGCGGTGGGGGTGGGAGTGGGGCATTGTGGTTCAAAGAAAGATCCTGCATGGCAGATGAAATTGATGGGGGTCCAGATGTGGCCCTGCCATTTTTCAAAGCTGGGGCTGGAGAAGGGGCTTGGACAATTGGAGCGGTACAACCCAGTTCAAAAGTGTGCTCAAGTTCTCCTTCAAAGTTTGCAGCCACTGGATCATTGTTATTTGCCTGTGTTTCAACAGTAGCATGTGAGGATGATGCAGGAAAGAGTGCGTCATTGAAGAATGTAAACACAGAGCCAGCCACTCCCATTGAGAAGCTGCTGGCAGAAGTAATTATGGTACTCCTGGTATGGAATTCCACTCTTTTCCCCAGTGGGAACCAGACTTCAATCACCAGAAAGTAGGTAGAGTGACTGTTAATGTTGAGGTGAGGTGAGGCTGTGTGAAGACTTGAAGAGACTTATAACAATGGCTGCTGCAGCAACCATTCTGGCAGATGTTTCCCGCAATTCCCAAATTTTAGCCTTGACCTTCAGAGCTGGAACAAATGAGCTGGAAAGTGATGCCTTGCCAAAAAGAGATACTTTGAGTACCTGGGGATAAGAGGTCAACATTATAATAATGGGCCATCAAACAACAGCAGTAAGTACCTACCCAAACTAGCTTTGCCAATTTCAGCATAGTGTCCAGCTTGGTAGCATCCACGTCTGGAAAGAGGATTGGGGCAAATTTCATGTACATGTTCATTGGACTCAGGATCAAAGCACAACATGCAGGCTCTGAAAAGTGATCATAACCTCCAACAAAGAACTGAGCATCAAGACCAAAGATCACTGCAGCGCAAGCCTTGTCATCTGACACCATTTCGGAGTGGACTCCTGAAACACCAGTGCCAAACTGTTGGGTAGTAAGCAGTTGAGTCAGCCTTCATAAGAGTGGTACGTACATGGTCTCCAAAGTGCTTGTGGGTCATCAGCACGTGGTGAGTGTCAGGAATGAACCTGAATAATTCTGTCTTGAGACTGTCTTCCATAGTGAGTTGAGACACCCAATGCTCACTACCAGTGAGATTGGTCCCTGGGTTGTTGTGAAGTGAGAAGATCTCTGTATTGATCCATAAGCTGTGGGTCATTGAGTACTTGTGACCATAGGTTTGGATGGTGTCCTCCTGGAGGGCGAGTGCAAGGTCATTGTTGGATAAAGCAGTTCCCTTCTGACCCCTGTGATTCTTGGACTTGTGGGCCTCAAGGAGCAAGTTTCAGTTCTGAAGAGTGCGAAATTTGCCATGAAATTTGCCATGAAATTTGAGGAGCAGGTTTTGAGCTTGTTCAAGGGCCTGTCAGTGGTGGGGAGGCATTGTAAGGTATAGCACAATCAACTTGTGATATAGAGAGCACAACTGACAAAGTTCTTGGGGCATGGCCTCTACAGAACTTGGGGCGACCACAGCACAGATCCAGTGGAGGTCTTCTGAACCTTCAGAGTCACTAGCATCATCCTCAGAAGCAGAAGGGCACTCCAAAGCCTCAGAGTCCAGCAATGCATTCAATTTATTGGTGAAGTCTTCTGTTCCACATTGATGGTTTTGTGCTGGCATGTTACTGAAGCTGACTGACTCAGAGGGCAATTCAGACTGGACTATAGGGTTAGGACACACTCAGTATATAAATTGTACTGACGCTGAGCACTTACCTAACCTGTCATATTGTGTAGCTGTTGCAGCAGTGATGTTGAGTTATTGTCTGATTGTTTGTAATTGTCATCCAAATCGTGCTTGGGTATGATACAGTAAGACAGATGCACCAATTTCAATAGTGAATAGTGGCAGCCTTGAGGTGATGTGACTGCATTGGTGAAAATGTGGGCCATGACAACCAAATCACCATACCGATAGCCTGAGCCTGAGTGACATAATAAGCAGGGTGTGGGCTGGACTGAGGGAAGTTCCCTACTCTAGTTGTAGTGTGGGGCATTGACACACGTTCAATTGAAGCGAAGTAATGTCAATGATAGAGCTGAATTTGCATAATTGAATAAGCAGCTGAATGACAGCTGTACTGTAGGCAGTTCTGGGCACTGGAGAGCTGGCAAATGGATCAAGAGGTGGACTGGCAGGAACTGAAGGCTGGGAGTAATCACATACTGTCAAGAGAGATAGTGATGGATCTGAATCCTGGCATGGCTGTTCATGGCTGGTATAGTAGCAAGTCACTCAGGTGAGTGGTTGGTGGACATATGGCCAACACGGTGTTCCATGAAGGCGGTGATGCCTGGAATAATTTCCTGATAAGTGAGTCTAAGATGTCACTTTCAATGTAAAATGACATGACCACACACACACTGTCTCTGGGCAGCTTGTTTCAGTCAGTCCAACCACACTCCCACCCCATGATTCTGCTTGGTCAAAGCAGACAGCAATTGTGTGATTGGAGCCTCTGTGCACAGATATTTGATGGGGTTGCACAACTTGTACTTAACCATTTTGGTCAAGCACCCAGAATGAGTCACACTTGGTCTTGAAGATAACTCCAACAGCTTGTAGACTAGGGACAGAGATCTGTTAGCATCAAAGAATGGCAGTGGACTTGTAAATTGTTCACTTACTCGGGTTGCACAAGATCATGTAGCTTGTAGTTGCTGATGATGTTGGTACCTGAGCCCATGGCAGCCTCCCGACATTGAAGATCTTTTGAAAACACAGATTCAGAGACCTTGAAGTGAAATGATGGGCAGAGTATAATAAAGCACAATCACAAATGCCTACCTCTGGCATTGGCAAGTCAGAGAGGAATGTGACCATGTTATCGGAAACGCAGATGACAAGCCCAGTTTCATCCACATTCTGAGTCTGGCCATTCTGAATCATCACCTTTATGTGGTCTCCAGCTTTGAACCACTTTTGAATGCTGCAAGATGGAACATCAACTTGTCAGCTGTCAATGCCAACACCTGCAACAGTAATCATGATGACATCTTGGTTGATTGAATTGACAACACCATGTACACCTGCCTGCTCCCTTCAAAGACCTCAGTGTGATCTCTGGGTTGAAGCACAGTAATGGCTACCTTCTGTGATGCTTCTGTTATAATGGAGAGGTTGACAGTGTTCTTGTGTATCATTCTGAAAGATGTAGACTTGGTTCCATTTTGAGACCTGCTTTATGTTATGACTGTACACTTTGACAACTTCCTTGTAATTGAAGAACCGCTGGGGCAGGCACATCATAGAAATGCCAGAGGTAGCTGCCTTCTTCTGCTTCTGACCAGGTGCACTGGTGTCAACCCTTGTGTTGAGGTCAATATGAGGTATAAACATGAGGCCAACATTCTTGTCAGGCTTGGTGACTCAGATGTCCGTGACCTGCATGAGATTGCCTTGATACTTTCCATGCTTGATGGGAACCCAAGTTCCAGGGATGACACTAAGGTCTTGTTTCTTGATTTGCAGAAGACTGACCATTCCTTCATTTGGGGCCAGAGTGATGCCATGACTTGGATAGACACCAATGAGGGGAGGGAGGGAGATTCAGAGATGACAGGTGAGGGAAAGGGAGAGGGTCCAAGGGAAGAAATGGAGCTGTGTGGAAGTCAATTCCAGTAACTCATAGGTAATATTCACCCTTCAGGATGAGCAACTTACATCACACCATAAGATGAATTATCAATGTTGACAAGAAGTGGCTTGAACATTGCAGGTCAAACACTTCTGCTCATATATTAGGATGAGCACAGATATTCCATCCTCAAAATGAGTAAGCATACTGGAAGGAGCCCTTGAAAACTTCAAGGCCAAAGGGAAGATGGAATGAGAGAAGCCAGGAACGTGCAGGGAGGGGTAAAGGAGATATGATAGGCAAGGGAAAGGGTCTGGGGAAGTGAGGGAGCTGTATGGAAGCCAATGCAGGTAACTTAGTAATACTCACCATCCATGATGGGAAATTTACCTCACACCACAAGATCCATCAACATTATATGTCAGGATGAATACAGGTACCTCAAAATGAGCAAGTGCACTGGAAGAAGCCCTTGAAAACTTCAGGGCCAAGGGAAGAGTGTGAGCATACTAGTAGTTCCAATTTGGGTTGGAAGTGACAAAATACAGTGAACTCCGGAACCGGAACACCAACTCCGCTTTCCCGCGACCCGGAGTTCGTACCTCCGCTCTCCCACGACCCCGGAGTTCATACCTCCACTTTCCTGCGACCTTGGAGTTGCAGCGCCCGCTCAGAATCCATGC